>JBBBDQ010001417.1:7755000-7852500 GCA_037127315.1 Ascarosepion bandense
GCTTTCCTGATGACTACAACCTGCAGGAATTTAAATGCAATGTCAATACTCATCTATTAACCACTTGACTAGTTCTTTTCCCCACCCCGTATTTCCTTTCCTTTCCCTCCACCTTTGAAACTGTCATCACACCTGTATTCCCATCCTTCTATTGCTCCTTTCTAACTGGTTTGTCTTCCTCTTCACTCTCTTCTAATTAACCTTTTACACTTATGTAGCCCCCTGCACATCAGTGGCATTACCGCCTTGCTTGGGGTGATACGATTCAAAAAAAAAAAAAAAATCTCAGGCTTCCCATTTCTGCACTACAGCTGTCCACCAACAGACCATTGGTTAAAAGCATGTTCGTCTTCCTCTTCACTCTCTTCTAATTAACCTTTTACACTTATGTAGCCCCCTGCACATCAGTGGCATTACAGTCGTGGTTAGTTATCGTGCAGCAGAAATTTAATTTGTACGTTTGACACGGTGTGGAGAGTGTTTCATTCAGGTGAGCATCCACAGCAGATTCATTTTAAGACCTGCTAAATTTCCATTAATATGATGTAATATATATAATCATCCTACAGATGGTGTCTTGATAAAAAAAAAACTGAGTTCTCCTAAACTGGTTGGTGTTAGTAAAGGCATACAGCTGTCAAATTCACTCGAATATTTCATGATGGTTCAATTACGGAGCCATCAGGAAAACCCCATCTATCTTATGGTCGCATGGAAATGCCTGTTAAACAAAGATTATATATGTCATCCGCAGAGAGATCTGTTTCGCTGTATCACAACTCATCACTACAGTTAGACTCCGATTGCTTTTAACCCAGGATTGAAACCCGACCGAATTGGCGTCAGTCGGCGATTCTAACTCTGGGCTATGGGCGTTCGGTAGAAGAAGGCAGACGTTTTAGCGTGTATATTGTCATTATACCCGCCCAATAGAAATTAACAAAGTTTAACGAAATGGTCTTTAAACAACTGACAATTTGAAATGATTTGTTTGAACATTATTTTTGATTGATACTCATATTTAAACAGATATTCTGTTGATAATCAAACAGTATTATATATTTATTTCTACCTGACACACATTTTCAAAACAAAAATTTGTCATAAATAATCAGGCCGGTAGAAATAAATCTATAATACTCTTTGTAAAATCAAAGAAGACATTTACAAAGCAGTAAGATACAAATGGACAGATAAAAATATATGTAGGATGTACTGAAGGCAATTTAAAAAACTGATGGTACAATCATAAGACAACATTCAAGCTAGATAGCTTTAAAAATTGTAGCAAACTAGCCAACGATGTATGATAATTAAAAAAGGAAACTTTGGTAAAGATCCTTACATAACTTTGTACATTAAAAAGCAACCATGGTGAGATTTGCTGATAGTGCCAAGAAGGAAAGACGCGGAATAATGTCCGAATGTATACTCCTTAGAAAATCCATTTTGCACTCATACAAACTCAGATGTACAATATTATTTCACTAAGTCTTGACTAACTCCTCTCTTATTTTTAACTTCCTGCTATGCATTCAAAAGCTTGAAGTTACAGAAAGGTTAAAAATAAGAGAGTGTAATTGGTTGATTTTTCTAATTAGAAGATATGTATTACCTCGTGTGTTGTGGTACAGTGGATATCGGCTTGGAATGAGAAATCGGAGAGCCGAGTTCGAATTCCAGTTGAATTCGTTGCAAATACCCTTGGGAAAGGTGCAGTGGATATTGGCTCGAAACGAGAAATTGGGGAGCCGAGTTCGAATTCCAGTTGAATTCGTTGCATTCACGTACGCGCAAATACTCTTGGGAAAGGTGCAGTGGATATCGGCTCGGAACGAGAAATCTGAGAGCTGAGTTCGAATTCAGGTTGAATTCGTTGCATTCACTTACGCGCAAATACTCTTGGAAAAGGTGCAGTGGATATCAGCTCAGAACGAGAAATCAGAGAGCCGAGTTCAAATTCAGGTTGAATTCATTGCATTCACTTACGCGCAAATACTCTTGGGCAAGGTGCAGTGGATATCGGATCGGAATGATAAAATCGGAGAGTCGAGTTCAAATTCCAGTTGAATTCGTTGCATTCACTTACATGCAAATACCCTTGGGAAAGGATTAATCCATTTCTTCCCTTCAATTATGGGTTAAATAACAGGACAGATTGGGAACCAGTCTACCACAGAAATCAATGGCAACCTACTGCGGAATAATCTTCTGTCCAGTCAGTTATGTCTCTTTCGAGACATGATCACCCAAGCGTGCATCACGTATGGCACTTAACTGACTGACTCAGTATAATAGTTGGAATCATGATAAGGCATCTACTGGTCATAAAGTGGGGGATCGGTTTTCTGTTATAAAGTAATAGACTAATCCCCCACTAATTACTACATAAAAATATAATACACCACTTCTACCTCGAGGTAAGAGTCAAATAACAGGACAGATTGGGTTCTATAGCTTTGGATGCCAACCAGTCTACTGCAGAAAGTAATTGCAACCTACTGTGGGATAATCTTCTGCCCAGTCAGTCATGTCTCTTTCAAGACATGACCGCCCAAATGTGTATCACGCATGGCACTTAACTGACTGATATTATCTCAAAGTGATAACATTCCACAGTAATTCAAATAAAAAGTTAGAATTCCATTCACTTACATGCAAAGGAAATATCTTAGGAAAGATATCAATCAGTCATTTCTTCTTCCAGTTATAGGTTAGATAGTAAGACAGATTAGGTTTTATAACCTTGGTTTGCAACCAGTCTACCACAGAAAGTAATGGCAAACTACTGAAGGAAAATTTCTGCTCAATCAGTCATGTCACTTTCGAGACATGATCGCCCAAGCATGTATCATGTATGGCACTTAACTAACTGAATATATACAGAGAAGTGTAAAATACAATATATGCTTACACATCATTTACTTAATCCCAAAACATAATCAAAGGAATCAAACATATGTAAAGGTTTTAGGCAAATAAAATGTTATATCTATTCAGTAGTTTTATTTATCTATCTTAAAACAAAACAAAATTAAAAAATATCCTTAAAAATAAACAATTTCATCTAACAAGGAACTGAGGATACCTATTATCTACTGAAAGAAATATTAGCATCAATGAATCTTTATTTAAATATTCCTAGCATCTATGCAATATTTTTCTTTTGATATTTTTTTTTTAATTTTTACATTTTTTTTTTGTTATTTCTAAAGTGAAATTATCACTTTGGGGCCCACCAGGAAATTTCCCAGTATTGCTACTGTGAGTGTAAACAGTAATAAATTAAATATGGAAAGTAAAAGTCATAGTTATTTTTATATTTCTTAGCCTAACTTCTTTAAGGAAAAAATAACAAAAAAGATTACATATAAACATTGTTTATTAATCCTTTCAGTTCTGACTTTTCCAATAAATATTCTAAACAACAACAAAAAAATAAATTTACAAGAAAACTGAAAGGTTCTTAGATTTGGATTGTCTTTGAGATTTGGTACAAACAAGGAGAAATGTTGACTGAAGAGAGATGTAACTTTTCAAGAACCAATTACTAAGAGAGGAAAATAACAGAGAAATAAATAACAAAAAAAGAATGGCACCCTACATTTGAATTGATTGTATTGGAGAAGCCAAAAGATAGAGTATCTCGGTCAGCCAGTCACGCCACTGTGTGTGGGTTGTGAAAAGTTCAAGAAAATTTACAGCCATCCAGATCAACCAGGATATTTTTGTGTCCCTGAATGTGTAGGGAAAAATTAAATAGAAGCAGGTTCTTTAAAGATATCAAATATTAACAGACATACCAGAGCCTTTTTGTGCATGTATATAAATTCTTCAGCTGTTTTGGCCCACTTGGGTAGGACAATATGATGGACACGTTCCTTGCTGTTTTGGAGGGTACCTAAATCAAAATCTGAAGAAAATAATATAGTAAGAAAAATTCCAGTAGAGTTGGTTGTTAATAACAAATATTCTTTAGTTTTATACAACACTTAAAATGAGTTTGCAACTTCAAAAATTGTTTGAGTTTTGTTTAAAGGCACATCAACCTCTGTGGGTTATTTAATGCCAAAAAGATGGGGTTTTAAGTTAATTTTTTTTAACGATTTTTTTTAACCTTTGGTTGATTTAGTTAGATTTTGATGAAAAAAAATGTTTTATTATTTTAGAAAACTGAAGATGTCTTCTAGTTTTGTATTCAAAAATGTATTGCTGAGAATTATTTTTTTTTTTTCCTTCAAAAATGTGTTATGGTAATAATTTTTTTCCTTCAATAGTGTTTTGACCCAGTTTGGGATGTTAACTATTTATCCATAGCTGGGACCCTAACAGGTGCTACCACTCCTGGTCAGGGTTGACCTGGGAACAACAGGAATTAAGAGGTGGTTCCATGCTCCTCACAACCTCCAAATCGGAGACCTTGCTGCCAGATGCAGTTTACCATTGTACCCAGGACGAAAGAATTGTTTGAATGACTGAGTGTGCCCTTTTGGTTGCATCCAAAGAAAAGAGTCCTGAATTGCTATGTAATATCAATCCTGCTATGTGGCATTGGATGCTGTACAACTTTCTTTAAGATGAAGAAAGATAAATTGAAGTAACAGGGATGTAGCTCAATAGAAGAATACAGAGAATGCCATGGACAAAGAATATGAGCAATGGGGAAGTCTTAAGGAAAATAGAAATAAAAACTACAGTACAGTTTTTTTTTTTTAATGGCATATCAACTTCTTATCAGTCATTTAATATTGGAATGTCATTTTCATGAGTAATTAGTAATTTTTTGCCATTCGAAATGGCTTGCCAAGAATCTTTCCTGCCAAAAATCTTTCTTGCCATTCAAATCCGGTGACAAAAATCTTTCTTGCCATTCAAATCCGGTGACAAAAATCTTTCTTGCCATTCAAATCCGGTGACAAAAATCTTTCTTGCCATTCAAATCCGGTGACAAAAATCTTTCTTGACCTTCAAATCCGGTGACAAAAATCTTTCTTGCCATTCAAATCCGGTGACAAAAATCTTTCTTGACCTTCAAATCCGGTGACAAAAATCTTTCTTGACCTTCAAATCCGGTCACAAAAATCTTTCTTGACCTTCAAATCCGGTCACAAAAATCTTTCTTGACCTTCAAACCGTCCAAAAATCCTTTCTTGACCTTCCAAATGGTCACAAAAATCTTTCTTGACCTTCAAACCCGGTCTTCAAAAATCTTTCCTTGGACCTTCAAATCCGTCACAAAAATCTTTCTTGCCCTTCCAAATCCGGTGACAAAAATCTTTCTTGCCATTCAAATCATTGCTAAGCTTGAAATGTTTTACTATTAAAATTAATTTATAAGAATCTTTTTTATTAAAATCTATTGACAAGAATCCTTTCTACCATTAAAATCTATTGATAATTTTTGTTTTTTCATTTTTTCTTCTTTTTTTTTTTTTTTTTACTATTAATCAAATTTTTTTTTATGTTTAAAATTTACTTCTTGAATTTTTTTTCCTACTAGAATCTATTGCCAGATTTTTTTTATTATTATTAAAATGGTATTGACAGCATCTTTCAGTGGAACCACATTTCTATAGCTTCAAGTCTCTTTTTCATCTTTGAAGAAACAGTTCAGTACTCTTTTCTTTGATAGAAAGCCTAAATTAAAACAATCTACCCTGTTATATTGAATAAAAAATTCAGTTTGAAATTCCAAGATACTGAGTGTGAAGAGAGACACCTAAATGTGTCGCGAGGATACAATAGACCAAATGTTTCAAGCATAACAACCAAGAGAACGAGGATCTGAATAGCAAACTGTGTAACAAATTATCGAGTAAATTTGTTATCAGTAAATATTAAAAAATAAACAATGACGAAGGAAAAAAGATCTACATCAAGAGTTTCATTAAAGTTTAAAACTCTCTGAAATGCTACTTACTATTACTATTATACAAGAATTCTGGTAAATAGAAGAACTCTGGAATCAATTCTTTGACATCATTTGGATTTTCATAAACAGACTGCCAGGAAGCAGGAATCGAATGGAACTGCCGATCAGCAACATCGAACCTGAAAGAAGAAAAAAGTATCTGTTTGAAAATAGGCCCAAAGTGAAAAGTGCTGACATTCTAAGAGGAACCAATACCAATATTTCATAATTGGAACCAATATTAATGCTCTCATCTTTTTTGATAAAAACACTTATGGTTATGTGTTTTGTCATTTTCTATTGAATAATTTGTCGTATAATCCTTGAATGATGACATCTGGGTTCATTTATATGAGTAGACAACGAAATCAGTACTGAATGGTAACTGTCTGTTTCATACAATCTTCAGGCCTGAATGTGTTTAAGCATAAAACAGACTGTCGCTACTCTATGTCCACTCTTAATATTTACACATGCTCCATTCCTAATATTGAGTACTTTTATACTTAAATATAGCATACCTTAAAACTATTTTCAAAGTCAAATCATCCACATTTGCTGAGGGTTCAAATTTTAAAAAAGTTCAATTCAAGTAGCAATTTCATAAGAACTATCACTTTGTGGAACAGACTCCCATGTGGGTGCTTCCCTAAACATTTCAAACTTGACCTCTTCAAGTCAAGAGCTAATTGTTATCGTTCCTCCTTTTTCGCAATAATCTTCAATTCTTACCAACATCTGTCATTCATATCTCACCCCATTCTGAATTATCATTTCAATGGTAACTCCTTACATTGAGTGGCTCTTGAGCCTCATATTGGGTGAAATGTATTAAAAAAAAGGAAAAAACACTACCCCCAAAATGCCCTCAATATTTTTAACATGTATAGATATTTTAAGTTGAAACTCACATTATATATTGCATATATAATCAGTCAGTCAAGTGCCATACGTGATACACACTTGGGCAACCATATCTCGAAAGAGACATAACTGACTGGGTAAAAGATTATCCCACAGTAGGTTGCCATTGCTTTCTGCAGTAGACTGGTTGCCAGCCAAGACTATAGAACCCAGTCTGACTTGTTATTTGACTCATACCTAGAGGGAGAAGCAATGTATTATATTATTACATAGTAATTAGTGCGGGATCAGTTTATTACTTCATAAAAATAAAAAACCGAACCCCCAATTTATGGCCAGTAGAAGCCTTAATCATGATTCCAACTATTATATTCAGTCAGTCAATTAAGTGCCATATGTGATACATGCTTTGGGCAATCATCTTGAAAGAGACATGACTGACTGGGCAGAAGATTATCCCGCAGTAGGTTGCCATTGCTTTCTGCAGTAGACTGGTTGTTAGCCAAGGCTATAGAACCCAATCTTTCCTGTTATTTAACCCATAACAGGAGGGAAGAGATGGATTAATACCTTTCCCAAGTGTATTTGTGTATAAGTGAATGCAAGGAATACAACTAAAATTCAAACTCGGCTCCCCAATTTGTTGTTCTGAGTTGATATCCACTGTACCACAACACACATATATAAACATATCCTAAAAATATTTTGTAAATTTGACATTGCATACACTTAGGTTACTTCATTTACCTGCCACTTTGCAATTGAATGTGTAAAGTTGTAAAAGGCTCCATCCTGATCATAAAATGTTGAACCCCGGCCGCATTGGAATAATGAGTCCCATAATGGAACTTTTCCACGGTGCCGCTGGGATCTTCAAACAAATCAAATCTGAAAAACAGAAAGAAAGCAGAAAATGATGGATCAGCTGTGATTGGTACAAGGCCAAAATTTGGAAATATAGAAACAGATAGATTGTTTTGACCCCCCATTGAAATGGGGTAGGGGCCGGATGAAAAACACAGATGGCAACACATGAAATATGTTATAATTTATTCAATATTAAACATACAGTTAATATAACTGGATTACAATAAATTATCAATGAGTTGGCAATTATGCGCCAACTTAGGGTTTTAAAAACCCTGACAACAGTATAGATTTTTTTCTACAAGGCTGGCATCGATGCTTTCATCCCTGCCAGAAAGTTGAGACTTAAATCCCACTCATTCCCCCCTGGTTTTCCCCTGCCTGTTCAGGTGCCATCACCCACCGAAATCATTTCTTTCGGCTTTACCAGAGTCACGCGTCATCATATCTTTTCACTTTTCTTTTTCATTTTTTTTTTTTCTCAATTGGAGTAGATAGACTAAACTATCGCCCGGTTCACACTCCACCCACGTCTATTGTACAGGTGTAGAGGCTCATCCCTTGTTCCCTGTTCAGGATGTGGTTTCTGGCTTTCTTTTTTCCAATCTTTTCAGTCTTACGTAGCCCCCTGTACATCAGTGGCGTTACCGCCTTGCTCGGGGTGTATGATTAAAAAAAAACAAAAACAAAAAAAAACAAAAACAAAAAAAAACAAAAACAAAAAAAAACAAAAACAAAAAAAAACAAAAACAAAAAAAAACAAAAACAAAAAAAAACAGGTGCCTTTTTGCCTCGGCTTGCAATGAATGCAAGAAGGTACTTAATGGAGCTAAGCTGAGGTTTGCAGCCAGAATGAAGCAGCGCATAGCATCCCGTAAGTTTGGCTCCAAAGACTACTGGAGGGTCTTTAAAAGTGTGCTAAACAACAGTAAGCCCTTAATCCCCATCTAATCAACAAATTTGAAGTCCTCACCTCTTCAACAGACAAGGCTGAGTGCTTCGCTCACAGATTATCCACTAACTCGACACTGGACTCATCTGGAGTATCTGTACCCGACTTCCCTTTCCGCACCCAGGCCCAACTGACTGACATACTAATTACTCCTTTGGTGATCTCCAAAATAATCTCTAAGCTTGACCCCCCCCATAAGGCGAGTGGTGGCAACAGAATACCCATCATTGTCCTAAAGAAATGTGCTCCTGAACTCTCCTCTCTAAACTCTATAACTACTGCCTTCCTGCTTTGTAGCCTGCTGGAAATCCTCCTCCGTGGTTCCTATATATTGGAGAACCCTCAGACTCTGCTAATTATCGCTCTATCAGCCTCCTACCGATCTTTGGCAAAGTTTTCAAAGCCATCATCAACGCCGAGGTGGTACAATATCTCACAGCCCATAGACTCTTCTCTGACAAACAGTATGGCTTCCGCTTCACCAGGTCTACTGCTGATATGCTCACGACCATCACTGAGTATATACACCAGGCCCTCAACAAAAACGGCAAAGCCCAAACTGTGGCTCTTGGCATCTCCCAAGTGTTTGACAGAGTCTGGCGTGCTGGCCTTCTATGCAAGCTGCAGGGCTATGATATAACTGAACCATTGTTTGACCTAATCCAGTCCTTCCTTTCAAACTGTACAACAAGGGTGGTATTGAACGGACAAGCCTCCCAATACTATCACATGAATGCGGGTATCCCTCAAGGCTCTATTCTAGATCCTATGCTTTTCCTTATCTATATTAATGATCTCCCTGATATAATAAGATCCCAAGTGGGCATATATGCTGACGACACTACAGTTTACTCTCATCTCGTTCAAAAATCTACCGAGGCTGAAAAAGGAAACCTCGCTGCCGAGCTTTAAAAGGACCTCCAATCCGTGGTGGACTGGGGTAAAAAATGACTCATAAATTTTAATGCTTCCAAAATGAAGCTGCTATCTAATAACCACCACAGGCAATCGTTCCTCCCGCCCATTAACATAGATCAGGCTTCACTCCCTGAAAGCGAAACACTGCGCCTCCTCAGGTTAACTCTCACACCAGACCTCATGTGGAATAACTATATAGAATCCATAGCTAAATCTGTTTCTAAGAAAGTCGGTTCTCTGTGGAGAGCCAGGAAGTTTTTCCCGTCCCAAACAATCCTGCACATATACAAGTCTACCATTCGCCCGGGCATTGAGTATTGCTGCCATAGCTGGTCCAGTGCTCCTGCTATCCACTTAGGTATCCTCGACCAAATCATACGGAGAATCTGTAATGTGATCAATCCCGACTTGGCAGCTAGGATACAGTCACTTTCTCATCGACGCAGTGTAGCTTCCCTGTGTCTCTTCTACAAATACTTTCACGGTTTCTGCTCCGATGAAC
This sequence comes from Ascarosepion bandense, assembly GCA_037127315.1. NCBI lineage: Eukaryota > Metazoa > Mollusca > Cephalopoda > Sepiida > Sepiidae > Ascarosepion > Ascarosepion bandense. The sequence goes on from JBBBDQ010001417.1 coordinate 7,765,015, forward strand.
TTAGCTCACTGGTATCCACTATATACGAATTTCCTTGAGCCATAAGATTAGCAACTAAGTCCCACCCTTTTACTGTGAAACCAATAAACTGTAAACACAAATTCTACTCCATCAGCTTCTTTTCTCACACTTCCCGCCTGTGGAATTCTCTTTCATATACTTGCTTTCCAGACAGTTACAATCTCCAAGAATTTAAATGTAAAGTCAATAGTCATCTCCTGTCTCACTAACTTACATCGTATCTCTCGTGCTTTTTTTTCATCCACCCCACTTTCATCAGTATTCTCTTCCTTCTCCTACTCTCTTCCTGACACCCCCTGCAACCTCGTACTCCTCATAACATTCCTCCTATGTAACCCCCTGCACAACAGTGGCAGTAAAATGCCTTGTTTGGGGGCGACATGATTATAAAAAAAAAAGATTGTCAAGATCAATATATCTGTTCTACAATATATTTTATAGAGTAATATATGCAGTATGTGCAAACCACATTAATAGAAATAAACTATTTTTAAAAGTCTTTAAGATTTTATTTTTAATGGGAGCCTTGCCCTTGCATGGTCCGAGCCAATTGCTTAATGTTATCACCATACATTTTTACTTTAAGTTTTACACAGTTTTCTAAATGTTCAGGTGTTAGCCAACTTTACTGTGGACTTAATCATTGCTTTCATGTGAGAAAATTTGCTCACAGGTATAAGTTGAGCTAAAAGCCGAAAGAGGAGCAAAAGCAATTTTCTTCAAACAGATGAAAGATCTCAGGAACGATGTCCAACAGCTGAAAATAGCAGCAAACTTTTCTAAATTTTTATCTTCCAGAGATTTCTTTGATTCAATAAATCATACCATTGGAAATTGTTTAGTGTGCCACAGGTGGATGACCTCTGGCTTAGTAAAACCAATCACCTGAAAAAAACTCGGTGTACTTGTGAATGTGGCAACATGATGAGGGCAACAGTGTAAATGATGTAAGTATTCAATTTGTTTTAATAAAATAATGAATTAAAAAGTAATCACTGACTTCTCTTGAACCTCCATTTCATGCTTCGGATTGACAGTACCAATTGGTTTGGACAGATCACGATAAATCTCCGTATTGTCAAGATCCAACTTTTCTGATTCATAATCACACAGGATCCAGGGAAACTGAAAAGAAAGACATTGAATCATAATCTAGTGATTTGTTTGCCATTGCATGACTATTATTATTATGACATGACTATTATTATTATTATGACATGACTATTATTATTATTATGACATGACTATTATTATTATTATGACATGACTATTATTATTATTATGACATGACTATTATTATTATTATGACATGACTATTATTATTATTATTATTATGACATGACATTATTATTATTATATATATTATTATTATTATGACATGACTTATTATTATTATGACATGACTATTATTATTATTATGACATGACTATTATTATTATGACATGACTATTATTATTATGACATGACTATTATTATTATTATTATTATTATTATGACATGACTATTATTATTATGACATGAGTGAAATAGTTCCCCTTATATTAGAAATTTTTTCCCTGAGAGTTGTAAATACATCATACTTTAGAATCACTGTTCAAAAATATGCTTTCTAAGTTTTGTCTTTTGAGGATGCAATCTAAATAGAAAATTTCAGCTTGTGCCACGAAGAATACACAAATGAAAAAAAAAAGAAAAGAAGTCAGTCAATTAAGTGCCATACATGATACACACTTGGGTGATCATGTCTTTTTCAATCCATGACTGACTAGGCCAAAGATTTTTCCACAGTAGTTTGCCATTTCTTTCTGTAGTATACTGGTTGGCAACCAAAACTATAGAACCCACTTTGTCCTACTATTTAACCCATAGCTAAAAGGAGAAAAGATGGATTTATACCTTTCCCAAGTGTATTTGCATGTAAGTCATTACAATGAATTCAACTGGAATTTGAACCTGGCTCTGATTTTATATAACTGTCACAGGGAATTCTGAAATGAACCCTTTATTTAATTTATGGGGGTTGTCCTGGGTATGACGATAAACTACATCTGGCAGCAAGGCCTCTGATCAGGAGATTGGAGGTTAGAGGAACATGGAACAACCTCTTAACTGCTCTTGTTCCCAGGTCCATCCTGAACAAGGGTGGTAGCACCTGTTAGGGTTCCAGCTATGGGCAAACACTTACCCCACCAAACTGGGGCTATTTAAGAAAAAAAGAAAAAGTTAGGTTGGTTAAGAGTTTCCAGCTTGGGATAGCAGCTTATCTAAGAGAAGGAAATCTTAGATATAAAAACCTCTACACCTACTGTGTAGAAAAGGGTAGGCTGAACTCTTTAACCTTGGTAGGAAATCTTCCTAGAGATGGTGCCTCAATAAAAGTACTGAGTTTACAGTCTCCTAAATTGGTTGGTGTTAGCAAGGGCATACAGCTGTAAAACTTGATCTAATATTACATGATGGTTCAATTACGATCAAGAAAACCCCATCCGACCCATGCTAGTATGGAAATGAATATTAGCTCTTCTTATTACACTGATTTTGTCTAGATATATCTTATCAAGTTTTTTTTTTTTAACCCAAGAACACTAACCATGAATATATAGTACCCAGCGCAAATGATGCCATTTTAATTACAATTTTCAGTACCTGATTTTCTTACCTAAATATTGTTTTTCAGTTCCTATTAATGTTAATTCAAAGTACAAATTTTGAAGTGCCTGCATGTAAAATATTTCAAATAAAGAATTATGTTTAATATTTTTATGATATTTCCAAAATCGGGTATGATATACCCATGGTTAGTACTGGTGTAACTTTAATTGATGATTAATGTTCCAAGGTTAAGTACTGCTTAGTTTCCACTAAGTCCAATGCCCAATACCAAATCCAGACAATGTGTACTTAAACTTAGTGGAAAAAGGTGAGCAATAACAAGAACAGTGAACAAGAATTAGATGAGATTTTTTTAAAGATAACAGAATGAGAATGATTGACCTCCAGAGATGAAATTAAATTGTCAGTTTGTAGGGTGACAAACCTTAGTTGTAATGTAGACTGCTAAAAACAGATGTCATAAGCCCACAGAAGTAGAGCAAACAGAGTTTGAGTTTTATTTAATGGCATATAAACACCTCTGTGGGTCATTTAATGACAAAAGGTGGGGGTTTAAGGTATTTTTTAATGTTCAGTTATAGTGAGAAGGTTGATTTAATCAGATTTTGATGGAAATTTTTTTTTATTTTATTTTAGAAAACTGAAGATGTCTTCTATTTTTGTATTCAAAAATGTATTGTTGGTAATATTTTTCCTTCAAAATTCTATTTTTATACTTTAATAGTGTTTGGGGGTTAACTATTTACCCATAGCTGGGACCATAACAGGTGCTACCATTCCGGGTTAGGGTGGACCTGGGAACAATAGCAATTAAGAGGTAGTTCAATGCTCCTCACAACTTCCCATTCAGAGGCCTTGCTGCCAGATGCAGTTTACCATCAAACCCAGGACCAAACAAATGAAATCTACATGGTCCCATTAAGGAACATAGAGAACACCACAAGCCTGGCTGTTTTCCTTTTCGGGATATTACAAGACCCTCTCGAATTCTGCCCGTTAACACTTGTATTTACACAGACAGTGACCACTGCCCATAGAAAACCAGAGAGACTGAGGGAGCCTATAGAGAACAAGTGTAAAGAAAGACCCCTATTATACTGTTCATTTACTCACCTTATTTCTGTGTTGCTCATCTATAACAGTAGGTTACAAACCATGCATAAAATCTGGTTTTCTGTAAGAAATGATCTGTATAATAAGCTGACTGAAAGTTTACTTTTAAAGACACAAGCATTTGACTGGAACAAGCAGCACCCTGTCAAGGAACCTGGTCAGTAATGCAACATCTCTTCTATCAATTTATACAAGCTCACTAGGTATGTTACTATTTCTTTAGCCTATCTTGCCTTCAAAATATCTACTGAGTGCCAAATTCTCCATGCCCTCTTTTCTCATTTCTGATTATAATTATAAGTGATCTTTTGTTTCCATTTTCCTTAAAACATCCTTGTTACTCAAATGTTCAGTCCATGTTCTCCACATTCTTCTAAAGAACCAAATTTATTTCTTTGTCTCTTCATCTATATGGAAATTGTCTCATATTCTCTGCCATTTAGGAAGATTGAAATTCAGTACTCGTTCCTTGATTTCTAATGAAATTTTAATGTTTCTTAATACATTGCTTAGTTTTTAAAAAGTATGTTTTAGTATTCAAATATCCCTTTGGATTTAATCAACAAATAAGATAAAGTTTTTTTTATTCCACTTACAACAGGATACTGGCTGAGATCATTATAAGTGCGACCTGCGATTGTATTGAGTTGCATCAGATATTCAAAGTTGGAAATTTCTCTCTGTACCCATTTCTATAAGCAAAAAAACAAGGATTTAATAAGTGAACATTAATAAAAAAAAATTCATATTTTTAATCATATCACCCCATGCAAGACAGTAAATCCACTAAGACACAAGGGGTTACTGAATGTGAAAGAATAAGAAAAAAAACGGAAGCATTACTAAAGAGCAAGAACAATAGAAGAGTAAAAATACAGTAGATAATTACTAACATTGCATTTAAATTTTTGAAGGTCAAAATCTGCTGGAAAGCATAGAGCTGGAAGGGAGTACCACAAGCGAGAAAAGGAACTGTCAGTATAGAACTTACACCTACATTAAGTCAATTCAAGTGTGAATTGAGGAGACCTTGCCACTCGTCTAGTCAATCAGTTAAGCGCCATACGTGAAACATGCTTGGGCGATCATGTCTCGAAAGCGACATGACTGACTGGGCAGAAGATTATCTTGCAGTAGGTTGCCATTGCTTTCTGCAGTAGACTGGTTGCCAACCAAGGCTATAGAACCCAATCTGTCCTGCTATTTGACTCCTAGCTAGAGGGGAAAGAAATGTATTATATTATTATGTAGTAATTAGTGGGGGGGTCGGTTCCCTATTGTTATGAAGTAATAAACTGATCCCCCACTTTATGACCAGTAGAAGCCTTAATCATTATTCCAACTATTATATTCAGTCAGTCAGTTAAGTGCCATACGTGATACACGCTTGGGCAATCATGTCTCGAAAGAGACATGACTGACTGGGCAGAAGATTAACCCGCAGTAGGTTGCCATTGCTTTCTGCGGTAGACTGGTTGCCAGCCAAGGCTATAGAACCCAATCTGTCCTGTTATTTAACCCATAACTGGAAGGAAGAGATGAATTAATACCTTTCCCAAGGATATTTGCGCGTAAGTGAATGCAACGAATTCCACTAGAATTCGAACTTGGCTTCCCGATTTCTTGTTCCGAGCCGATTTCCACTGCACTACAACGCACATCCGTCTAGTACTGCACTTAAATTCATAAAGTCTGGATATCATAAGCGAAGAGGTCATCCTAAAAATTACCATGAAATTATTTGTAAAAAGATCTAGATTTAGAAGGCTTATTTTACTGGCACACCAAAACCCCACAGGTTGCTTTATGCGGAATCGGATAGTTTTAAGATTTGTTTTTATTTTGTGTATTTTGCAGAAAAAATTCTTTTATAAGTCGTTATTATGTAAGGGTGGGAATGTAATTTGGTTTTAGTTGTATTTTTTAGCTGGGTGATTAAAGGGTTGAATACCTTTAAATACTTTTGAACAACAGTAAGCCCTCAATCCCCCATTTAATCAACAAATTTGAGGTCCTCACCTCTTCAACAGACAAGGCTGAGTGCTTCGCTCACAGATTATCCACTAACTTGACACTGGACTTATCTGGAGTATCTATACCCGACTTCCCTCTCCGAACCCAGGCCCAACTGACTGACATATTAATTACTCCTTCAATAGTCTCCAAAATAATCTCTAAGCTTGACCCCCATAAGACGAGCAGTGGCGACGGAATACCCATCATTGTCCTAAAGAAATGTACTCCTGAACCCTCTTCTGTTCTCTCTAAACTCTATAACTACTGCCTTTCTGCCTGAGTTTAGAGAGAACAGAAGAGGGTTCAGGAGTACATTTCTTTAGGACAATGATCCATAACTCACACCTCTGAAGGTGATATCAGAAAGAGGTTGAAAGTACTTGGGTACCTTGAGAAATTAATGAAAATAACATCTGTCAATGTTAAAGCTCATTTCTAGCATCTTTTAATTGTAATACATGAAAGATTATCTGTGAGTATGAATGAATTTTATTAAAAATAAGCATATATTAGGACAAGAACTATTTTATCTTTTATGAGGCATATTGACAGAAAATAAACAATTTAAGTAGTTTAATTTGATTTACTCAACAAAAGCTTTAACAAGAAAAAATACTTGTTACAAAATAAATTTAATATAGCCTTTTGCTTTGATCGCAGCCTTCATTCTGTCAGGCATTGACATCACAAGCTTCTTCAATGTATCTAATGGTATCTCCTGCCAAGCAGCTTGTATTTATTCCTAAAGTATGTCTTGTGAAGTAACATTAGATTTATTAATTTTTTTATCCAGAATATCTCATAGATGTTCAGTAGGATTGAGATCAGGGCTTCGTTGGGGCTAAATTCAAATTCCAAAGCCTTCCTTCATCTTCCTTTTTAGTTAAATAATTTTTACAAAGGTTTGGCTTTCTACCCTGTATTTGAATTTTAGTGAGGTTTTTAGGAAAATCATCCCTGTTTTAATACCTTTGCACACTACTGGTAGTGTGCAAAAGTGTTAGGTCAGGGGTGATTTTAAACTTTATTTTGATGCCTCATAAAAGATTAAATAGTTCTTGTCCTAATACTTTTGCACAGTACTGTATATACATAAAGTTTTGTTAAAAATAACTGACAAGGGACCGTGGTTAAGTTTTATTTAATTTTTTTTTTGTTCTCATAATGGTCCGAATGTTCTGTATGTCTTGGCGCTTTCGGCTATTCTTTTAGCCATTATCAATAAAAAATTACAAGAAAAATTAAATAAAAAAAACTTAACTACAGTACCTTGTCAGTCCTTTTTATTGAAACTTGTATAAAAAGAAGGATTACTGCCTAAATACACAAGCGTATATAATTGCTCTTGGAAAAGATAGTGTAATAGTTTTCCATTGCCTTCTCTACTATACTGAATTCAAGTTTGTTCTTCCTCTAGACTGGTTTCCAACCAAGGATAGTCAGAACAATAGGTCCTACTATGACTAAGGAGGGTGTAGAAAATACAGGGATTTATATTTTTTTCAATGGTATAAGTGTGAAGTGAACACAAACTGTTTCCACCAAAATGTCAACAGTATACCAGTTGCGGCTATGTAGGCTAACCTCACAGACCAATCGCTGGTCTTTGCTTTTTAAGTGTTTTAGTGTGCCTTCCCATGGAGTCATAGTAAACTTATAAAAATTTACAACTGAAATAAGTTTGATCCTCATTTGGATCCTTCATAAATAAATACTGAACGGGGCTAAACAATTATTTCAAATAAATCGGATGTCCATCCATACTGATGAGCTGTGATACAGTGAAACAGATCTGTGTGCGGATTCTACGCTCTCAAACTCTGGAAGAATGGTAGACTTTGAAAAAAAAAAAAAAAAACAGCAGCTACTCTAGCATCTATGCATCGTTCATTCAGTATCGAATTAGAACACTCTTAGCTACTGGCGTATGTTTACAAGGTCTATCACATGCTAAAACGTCTGCCTTTTTCTACCGAGCACCCATAGCTTAGAGGTAGAATTGCTGACAATTCAGTCGGGTTTCAATACTGGCTAAAAGCAATCAGATGTCTAACCGTACTGATGAATACAGCTGTAACAGATCTGATAAGTGGCTTAAACTAAATATATTTTCCACAGTTATTTACTTTTAAAAAGTGCTTAATACGGAAGCACAGTGTGTGTGTATATATATATATATATAGTTTTTTTTTTTTTTTTTAATCATTTCACCCCGAGCAAGGCAGAAATGCCACTGATGAGCTGGGGGCTACATAACTGTAAAAAGATTAATTCGAAAAGAGTGAGGAGTACAAACTAGTTAGAAAGGAGCAATAAAAAGCTGAGAATGCAGGTGCGATGACAGATACATAGGTGGAGAGAAAGGGAAGGATATACGGGGGTGGGGAGAGAGCTAGAGTCCAGTGGTTAATAGATGAGTATTGACATTGCATTTAAATTTCTGGAGGTTGTAGCCGTCAAAAAAGCAAGAATATGGAAGTGAGTTCCATAGGCGGGAAGTGCGAGAGAAGAAGCTGCAGGAGTAGAATTGTCATCTGCATTTGGCTAACCTGACTGTGAATGGGTGGGACCCAGTTGCCAATCTGGTTGCACGAGTAAACACCTGTTGAGGAGGCACCAGTGACTTAAGTTCGTCTGAGCAGAAGCCATGAAAGTATTTATAGAACAGACAAAGGGAAGCCACATTTCGACGGTGGGGAAGTGGCTGCAGTCGAGCCACCAGATCAGTACCTATCACATTACAGACTCTCCTTTAGAGCCTGTCGAGAACACTGAGGAGAACGGCAAGGGCACCTGACCATAAATGGCAGCAGTACTCCATGCACGGATGGATGGTTGACTTGTATATATGCAGGATGGATTCAGATGGAAAAAAACATCCTGGATCGGCAAAGTGACCCAACCTTCTTATCAGTAGATTTAGCTATGGAATCAATATAGTGGTTCCATTTGAGGTCTGAGGAGAGGGTAAGGCTGAGGAGGCGTAGTGTGTTGCTCTCAGGGAGAATCGCTTGGTCCATGCTTATGGGAGGCAGGAGAGGTTGCCTGTGATGATTGACAGACAACAGCTTGGTCTTAGATGCATTGAAATTGACAAGCCACTTCTTGCCCCAATTTACCACAGAGTGTAGATCCTGTTCAAGGTCAGCAGCGAGATTATGTCTGTCCACCATGACAGGTTATTATTATAATAATAGCATACTACAATTGAAAAGCTTTCAAGTTTTGGTATTCGATAAGAGAAGTAGTGTACCATTTGCATATTTCAAACATTTCACAAGAACCCACAGACATTCTTTTAAACTGAAATATGCAAAGAATGTATTGAACATTTGGAAAAGCTACTTTATATGAAAATATAGCCATCACCAGTACCTGGAAACAGTAAACTGAAATACCAAATCACTATAAATTGGGGACATGGCAGTCAATATGTTAATTAAAAAAATTTAACATTAATCTTAGTATATTCTTAAACTGGACAATATTAGATGACCTTGCTTGAACAAGATAAAGTGTCTGGAATCTGCGAGTACTTACTTGTGTAAGTCCTGATGCTTTCAGCAATTCTGCGGGTGATCTTGTTCCATGATAGATTAAATTTGGAGGTCTCAGGCTTAATATTCGACTGTAAACCTTGTTACGCACCTAAATATAAAAAAATATTGTCAAAAACAATAAATAAAAAAAACAATTACAAACACAAATATATCACCAGACTAAATATTGTAACCTAAATGGTTACTGAATAATAACCAAATTGAGGCTGGAAATAAGTCAGTCGGTCAGTCAGTTAATTGCCACATGTGATACACGCTTCGGGTGATCATGTCTTGAAAGAGACATGACTGACTGGGCAGAAGATTATCCCGCAGTAGATTGCCATTGCTTTCTTCGGTAGACTGGTTGCCAGCCAAGACTATAAAACCCTATCTGAACTGTTATTTGACTCATAGCTAGAGGGAGAAGTGATGTATTATATTATTAACTAGTAATTAAAAGGGGATCAGTTTATTACTGCATAACAATAGAAAACCGATCCCCTACTTTATGACCAGTAGAAGTCTTAATCATTAATCCAACTATTATATTCAGTCAGTAAGTCAGTCAGTCAAGTGCCATACGTGATACACGCTTTGGGCGATCATGTCTTGAAAGATACATGACTGACTGGGCAAAAGATTATTCCACAGTAGGTTGCTGGAGTACATATTGCAATATGGGAACCAGTAATACCGAGTGTCAAATTAGTGTCAAAATTGCAATATGAGGTCTGCTAAAAAAAAAAAAAAAACTAAAGAAAAAAACTAAAGAAAAACCATTAACATCAAAAATGGCAAACTCTGGTAAAAAAATGATTACTGAACCTTAGGTTAATAAGTCCCAGAAATTCAGTTGTTCTTGTATTTAATCACACATGGCCCAGTGGATACAGATGTTGGTTAGTTCCAGTTACTTGACCTAAAGAGTTGTGAGTTCAATACCAGGCTACAGCAGTGGTGAACAAGTAACTTACAAAGTCCGGTTAGAGGGAGATAACTCATGACTACTGAAAGTAGCTTTGCACAGGGAATGAGAATGATATACCCCAGTGATCATAATAAAGGCACCTGAAGAAGGCCGGAGCATACAATGACAGAAACGTAGTAGTAGAACTCTGATCTTTAGTAACCAGTCTACTGCAGAAAGTAATGCGGAAAAGTCTTCCGCCCAGGCAGTCACGCATGGCACTTGACTGACTGATACACGTACATATGGTCGAAGTTGAAAACGTAAGTAAAGCTTCTACTGGGCATAAAATGGGAGATCAATTTTTTATTGCTATGAAGTAATAAACTTATCCCTGACAAATAACTATTTATTAATATAATAATATAAGCTATCTCTTCTCCCTCCAGCTATGTGTTAAATAGCAAGGCAGATTGGGTTCTATAGCCTTGGTTGGCAACCAGTCTACCACAGAAAGTAATGGCAATCTACTGCAGAAAAATCTTCTGCTTAGTCAATCATATCTCGAAAGAGACATTATTACCCAAATGTGCAGCACATACAATAGTTAACTGACTGACCAGACTTGCATCAAGATCTCAATTTTATAGGTTAACTAGCAGTATAGCCCGGCGTTGCTCGGGTGTAATGAAAGCTTTAAAACTAATCCATGGTCCTGGAACTCAGACTCGTTGGATGTTGGCACGAAAGACTAAAAAGCAATAGCTGTTTCCAGTTAAAGCGAAACCGTAGACTGAAAGAAAAATGAATGGATGTAAGTCAAATTTTCATTTCCTAGTATTGATATCAAATAAGTTTTTTTCGTCGTAAACTGAATTTTGAAGGCTAAATAAGTCCTCTGAGTAAATGGTATCATGGCTGAGACTAAGAACTACAATTATACCTACTTAGAGCCAAACCCAAAGCAAAAACTAAAATCAAAGGGCTGAAAAAAAATACAGACATACAGACAGATAAACAGACACACAAACATCTTGCCTATATATATATATATATATATATATAGATATATCAAAAATTGATTTTCTGCACTATTGTAAGAACTGCAACCTTGAAACTTCTGAATATCGTTTCTTATGTTTTTGTGTATGAGGATATCAAATTTGATTAAAATCAGACCACTCCTATAACCCAATTTTTTCGATTATCGATTTTCCATATTTATCGGGGGTACCTCAACACAAAACGTAGCTAAGAACACTCGCAGACGCTTATAGTATAACTGTGTAAATTTTCAAGAAAATCAGTTCAGCTGTTTCGGAGTCTATAGGTAACAGACACACACACAAAGTTCTATTTATAAATAAGTTTAGATTGGTTCTATGCTAACAGTTTTTTTCTCACCCTTCTCACTCTGAGCCAACTTTAATCTTCAAAGACTTAACTGGAATGTCATTTACTATCTACTGTCCTCCTGTTAACATTTTTTGTCCCCACTGATTAGTAATGTTTCTGTTCCTAATTCATCCACACCCAGTATTCCCCTTGTGTCTCAGTGGTTTTACTGCCTTGCATGAGGTAAAATCAATTTAAACAAAAGTGAATGCAATGTAGTAGATAGGAAAACTTGAGTTATTTGAATAATAACTAATAATAATAACTGCTACTACTACTATTAATAATAATAAATAATAATAATTATAAATAAAACAAAACAACATATTGAAAGAATCCCTGGAAACCCCAGCTCAAGAGATCTACAAAAATTGTTCAGTTCAGCCCACACACTAAGGAGAACTTTGTCTATGTAATGCTAGGGATGTTAAGGGAGACAGAAAAAAAAACATGAAATGGAGCTAGGTCTTTCCGCAGACTTGGTAGGTAGTGTGACCATAGCAGAAATCGAAATGATGAAAAATGACAATAATAATGACAACAACTAATTACTAATAATAATGACAACAACTAATTACTAATAATAAGATAATACAGCCCACACACTAAGAACAATGTTACTATATCCACTATGCCACCGTACTGAAGTGGTGTATTTCTGGAGCCTTTTATATTCAGTGTCTGATGGATTTTGACAACTGGATTATGTTCATGCCACTTGATAGCTTATATTTCACATCAGAATAAGGCAGCTGAAATTTCTAGAGTATTTAATTTTAGGAAGGAGGGCTTGGAAAATCTGATACTCATAGGATAGATTGAGAGACAGAGGAAAGCAGTGATTAACATATGTGATAGATTTGAGTAAATGGATGGTAAAGCAGGATTTGGGATAAATAACAAAAATACAGAAACCAATATAATCCTTCATAGACAGTATTAAGAGAATCAAGTATAACTGTTATCTATCTTACATATCCTCATAATCTTCACTTTTTACATTCATTTTTTTTTTTTTAATCATTTCACTTCAAGCAAAATGGACAGCCACCAGTGCACAGGGGATTACAGTAAAAAAAAAAAGAAGACTGTACAGAGAGTATTGAGAAGACTGGGTACAGAGAGTATTGAGAAGACTGGGTACAGAGAGTATTGAGAAGACTGGCACAGAGAGTATTGAGAAGACTGTACAGAGTATTGAGAAGACTGGGTACAGAGAGTATTGAGAAGACTGGCACAGAGAGTATTGAGAAGACTGTACAGAGAGCATTGAGAAGACTGGGTACAGAGAGTATTGAGAAGACTGGGTACAGAGAGTATTGAGAAGACTGGTACAGGAGAGTATTGAGAAGACTGGCACAGAGAGTATTGAGAAGACTGGTACAGAGAGTATTGAGAAGACTGGGTACAGAGAGTATTGAGAAGACTGGGTACAGAGAGTATTGAGAAGACTGGGTACAGAGAGTATTGAGAAGACTGGTACAGAGAGTATTGGAGAAGACTGGCACAGAGAGTATTGAGAAGACTGGCACAGAGAGTATTGAGAAGACTGGCACAGAGAGTATTGAGAAGACTGGGTACAGAGAGTATTGAGAAGACTGGCAAGCAGAGAGTATTGAGAAGACTGGGTACAGAGAGTATGAGAAGACTGGCACAGAGAGTATTGAGAAGACTGTACAGAGAGCTGAGAAGACTGGGTACAGAGAGCATTGGAGAAGACTGGCACAGAGAAAGGCTGAGAAGACTGGGCACAGAGAGTATTGAGAAGACTGGGCACAGAGAGTATTGAGAAGACTGGGTAAGCAGAGAGTATTGAGAAGACTGGCACAGAGAGTATTGAGAAGACTGGGTACAGAGAGTATTGAGAAGACTGGGTACAGAGAGTTGAGGAAGACTGGGTACAGAGAGTATTGAGAAGACTGGGTACAGAGAGTATTGAGAAGACTGGGTACAGAGAGTATTGAGAAGACTGGTACAGAGAGTATTGAGAAGACTGGGTACAGAGAGTATTGAGAAGACTGGGTACAGAGAGTATTGAGAAGACTGTACAGAGAGTATTGAGAAGACTGGGTACAGAGAGTATTGAGAAGACTGGCACAGAGAGTATTGAGAAGACTGGGTACAGAGAGTATTGAGAAGACTGGCACAGAGTATTGAGAAGACTGGTACAGAGAGTATTGAGAAGACTGGTACAGAGAGTATTGAGGAAAGAATAAAAGACAAATAAGATTCAAGATGGCAATTGACATTGCATTTAAAGTTTTAGAGATTGTAGCTATCAGGAAAGCAGAATGGAAGTTCCACAGGTGAGAAGGGTGAAAAAAGAAACTATTCAAGTAGAAGTGTCGGTTACATTTAACTCATTCAATGGTAAAAAAGCGGGAACCTAGTAGCATGCTTTAATTCATGAGGTCAAGGCACAAAAAAAAAAAATGAGCATTTGCCATGAAAATATTTATAAAAAAGACAGAGGGAAGCCATGTCATCTTGCTAAGAAAATGACTGAAGTCAAGATGCCAAGTCAGGACAGATTACATTGCAGATCCTTCTTTGGATTTTGTCATCCATACAACAAGGTCATTTAATTAGCCTCTACCTTGAGTGGCTCTCTGACCTTCTACGGGATATAATTTATTTTTAAAAAATAACAGAAGAAACAAGGGAAAATGTAAAAGATACCTTTTTTTCAAAATTAAGAAAGTAATTAGTCTGATCGATCAGGAATAATTCTAAGGCACTTCTTCGAAGATTATAACGTCTAAAGTGTATTTCTCTCAATTGTGACAAGTTCCATTTGAAATCTTCACCACCTGAAATAATAAGATTTACTTTTTTTAATGCATTTTATAAAAAGAATAAAAAATCAGATTAATTAATTTTAAATGAATTAATATTAATTAATTTTTACATAGTAAAAATAGTGTATGACAAAGTGGAAAAAGTCTTCATGTGAAACGTTTTGCCCTTTAGGACTTCGTCAGACTAAATTTGTTTTGTTGGTATGGCTACACATGTGCATGAACAAGGGATGCTGAGAATCTTAGATTTAAAACAAAAAAAATTTTTTTTGTTTTCAATATACTACAAGTTGTATAGTTCGGGAGTATTTCAAAATCTAAGTTGTATGGCTCAAAGCCCAAGCTCATTTTTCTATAGAAGTTGGAAGCTTTTTTTTTTTTTTTTTTTTTTTTTACAGATATACTATTATTTAAGCAGTATGATGCTGCGAATATCATGGATCAAGCATGTGAGCAATGATGAGGTTTTGGAAATGTTGGAAACGAAAAGGAAATTAATACTGAACATCAGGAAGAGACAGCTGAAGTTCCTTGGATATGCAATGAGGAAGGAGGGCTTGGAGAACCTGATACTAACAGGCCAGACAGAGGAAAAAAGAGACAGGGGAAAGCAATGGATAACATATTTGAAGGGCCTGATCAAGTGGATGATGGAACGAGGGTTGCATGGTGTAATAGGAGAAGGTGTGCTAAGAGCCACCAGGGATAGGGAGACATGGAAAGCCCTGATTGCCTACGTCCTGAAAGGACAGGGCACATAGAAGAATACATATGCCAACTGCTTATAAGAAATTATGTGGGTATAAAATGGGGGATCAATTCTATATTATAATTAATATATAAAATGATCCCTCATTTTGTGGCCATGCTAGTTTCTATACATTTATCTTCTAGATTTATGGTCTTGAGCTAGTGGATGGCAGAGTGGGGTTTGGGTTGTGTAACAGGAGAAGGCATGCTAAGAGCCACCAGGGATAGGGAAACGTGGAAAACCATGATCGCCTACGTCCTGAAAGGACAGGGCACATAGAAGATGTACATTTTTGAAGAGCATGTTAAGATTTTGTGCTTGGCTTTGGATGTGGGTCGTGGTCCAGTGGATATCAACTTGGAATGAGGAATCAGGGAGCCGAGTTCAAATTGCAGTTGAATTCGTTGCATTCACTTACGCACAAATACCCTTGGGAAAGGTATTAATCCGTCTCTTCCCTCTAATTATGGGTTAAATAACAGGACAGATTGTGTTCTATGGCCTTGGCTGGCAACCAGTCTACCACAGAAAGTAATGGCAAACTACTGTGATAAAATCATCTTCCTAGTTAATCATACCTCTTTCAAGACATGATTGCCCAAGCGTGTATCACATATGGCACTTGACTGACTGATTGAATAATTGCTATGCCTTTTTTGTGCTTCTGGCATTCTATCAAGATCTGCTTGATGGTTAGAAATTGGTTGCAGTGGGTACACCAAAGTGAGCATGTTGTAGGTGAGGGCAGCCAATACTTATTCTGTTGAGCACTATTTCTTGTCTGTGACCAGCCAATGATTTTAAATTCTCCTTTCGTATTGTTGGCTGATATTCATATAGTTTACTGTTTAGGAACACGTCCCAAATTGCTTGCCATTTTCTTTTGATCTGTTGTGTATTTTTTTTTTCATAATCTGTGTACAGGAGTTTGATGTTGGTTTATTTTGTTGCCTCTTTTGCCAGTGTGTCAAGCTACATGATTTCCCATGATGCCTATATGACTAGAAATCCAAACCAATATTATAGTTTTGTGCTTTATTAAATGATGACGAGTTTCTAGAATTTGTTGAAGATAGTGATGATTTGTGTACTTTTTTTTTTGTTTTTTAATCATTTCACCCCGAGCAAGGCGGAAACGCCACTGATGTGCAGGGGGTTACATAAATGTAAAAAGATTAACTAGAAAAGAGTGAGGAGTACAAACTAGTTAGAAAGGGACAGTAGAAAGCAGGTGCGATGACAGATACATAGGTGGAGAGAAAGGGAAGGTTATACAGGGGTGGGGAGAGAGCTAGAGTCCAGTGGTTAGTAGATGAGTATTGACTTTGCATTTAAATTTCTTGCTGTTAAACCAGATAGGAGGTTCATAATATTCTCAAACTCCTTATCTTTTTCAAATTTTCTATCATTTTAAGTGCCATTTTTAGTATCTTATCGTTCAACTATATAGATGAATGCATTATTTAGTAGCCTGATTTAGCTATGAATTTGTCTGTTTGTGGCTGCTGAGCCTGTTTAGGATTTTGATTCATCTATGTAGAATAGTTTATAGTCACAATATTTGTCTCATAATTCTTCACATATACTTGCATTGCTTCTTGTGTGTGTGTGTGTGTGTATATATATATATCGATGTTAGGTGTATGTGAGGCTTGGAGATTATCCGTAGAGATACCTTATTTATTGTGACTAGTGTTACATTACCAGAATCTTTATTTGTTCTAGTGCTTTGCTAATTGAAAGTCCAAGTGAAATGAAGGCTATAGGTTTATTTCTATAAAACTGGATATATTGAGGTTCATATATTTTTTGGCCTGCTAAGTTGTTAGGGTTGGATTGTAGTTTTAGTACATATTGGGAAGGGGGATCATTTTTCTTATGTCGGAGATATGTTCTATATTGAGACTTTGCATGGGTGAAAGTCTGGAAGTGTAGTAAAAAAAAAAAAATGATTGATTGACCGATTGGTTTGTTTTACTGCAAATCAACCCTTTATGGGTCATTTAATGCTAAAACATTAGTTGTTGTAGTGTAAGTAAAATCCCCACTAAATGGTAGATAATGAAATAAATAGTACCCGTTTATATTCATCAAGGCCAGTGGTCCTTAACCAGGGTTCATGTAACATTACTGAGGGTCAACGCACAAAACAAAAAAAAAAAAAAAAAAATGCTGAAGCTGGTTGGTTGGTTTGTTTGTTTTACAACAAATCAACCCTTTATGGGTCATTTAATGCCAAAACATTTGTTGTAATATGATGGGTGGAAATTAAATGTTTTTAGGACTCAGAGGAAATTTTTAACTATATCTTGTTGTCTAGTTTTGTCTCTCTTAGGAATCCAAGAATATTTTTAGGGTCAACCTTGTTGAAAATATCCCTTAGATTATTTTCTTGATAATATTTTAGTCGGAAGTGTTCAAGGTCTATGCGGTTTGTCAGTATATGGTGTACTGTGTAGGGTTCTTGGCATGGTATGCAGATTGGTACTACTTCTCCTTTCAGCAAGTATGAGTGGGTGATATAGGTGTGTCAATGAATGATGATGAGGAGGGGGGAGTGCAGTGCTACACTCGCCCTCTGGCAGGCCAGCTGTTTTTCTTTCTTTCATTAGTTGAGTATTTACCATTTTCTCTATCATCTTGCAAATGCAGCTTGTTATCGCAATGCACCAGTAGTTTATTAGATCGGAATAGTCTTTGCCGGGTTTAGCAATTGGAATGATGACAGATTCAAGCCACAATTTTGGAAATTTGTTAAAACACCATATATCATTAAAGATCTAGAGAAGTATTAAAAGAGACTTTTCAGGCAGGTGTTTTTAAAAAATCGGTAATGTCTTTCATTTGGACCGAGTGCAGAGGTTTTACTTTTGTTGATGGAACCTTTTCATTCAGTCATAATAAAGAGAATATTGTATTCTTCATTTTTGTTCCATAATGTTTATCTTTAAAATTTAGGTTGGTTGGTTGGTTGTTTTGTTTTTATGACAAATCAGCCTCGCCGGGTCATTTATTGCCAACTGAATTTTATTTTATTGCTGATAATACCTTTTTCTTTCAACAATTTACTGTTGTTTTTTATATAAGTTTATTAAAGAGTATTTGTGCATAAGTGAATGCAACAAATCCAAACTCAGCTCCCTAATTTCTCATTACAAGCTGATATTCCCTGTACCACAATGCATTATCGATTATACTACCTAGATATCCAATGTTACAGGACCTGGTATTCCTAAACAGTCACTTTGGTAATCGCATGATATTTAGTTGGTTGGTTGGTTGGTTGGTTTGTTTTTATGGCATATCAACCTCAACGGGTCATTTATTGCCAACTAAATTTTATTTATTTATTGATGGTAATACCTTTATCTTTCAACAATCTATTGTTGTTTTTATATAAGTTTTTGTGTCTAGTAATACATTTTTCTTTTCCAGTATCAAGATTCATTGAGATTTGTTTTTAAGGGCAGGGTCCCCAAGTTCTACCCTTGTTATTTAACCCATAACTGGGGGGAAGGGACAGATTTATACCTTTCCCAAGGGTACCAGTGCTTAAGGGAATGCAGGGTGTTCAACTTAAATTCGAACTTGGCTCACTGATTTCTCTTTCCGAGCCAATATCCTCTGCACCACAACGCACATCCGTCACTAAACACTTACAGCACCTGGTATTCCCAAGCAGTCACCCATCTAAGTATTGACCAGGCTCAACATTGCTTAACTTTGGTGATCGAGCGAGAACCAGTGTATTCAACGTGATAAGCCGTAAGCCTTTAAAATTTAGGAGTGAAGTGATTAGTTGAAGAGCTTTTAAAATTCTGTTGCTATTAGTGTTACGAGAATGCATTTATCTATAAAAATAATAATAATAATGTCAAAAAAGTTATTGAAAAAGATGTTATTGAGTCCTACTTGGTATTACAAAAAAGTTTTAATTCATGAAGTAGAGAAATTAAAAATAGAACATTTTGGAAGATTCTACATTATTCCAGTAGATTCTAAATAATTCTTGAAATATGCAGATTAGGTGCTAGCCCCTATAAAAATAGGTTTTGGAAAGAAAGTAGTTAGTTGTTAACAGGATTTGCTGACATTATCAACTCCGGACAAATTCGTGGATCTGTGCATCCAGCCGAAAGAATCTCTAAGAAAAGTTGCCGGCCAACTAAAGACCGAAAAAGAACCTCATGGAACTATAAATGGGTAAATATTTTTGACTCTTTCATTGGCCATACTGGAAATTATTTTTATAAACACATTTGAGGATTTCCATAAAGTATAGCACTTAAACTACTTTGTTAAGTTAACTGGGTAAAGATACTTGACTCCTTACCTTCCCCTTCTCTTCTCGTAACACTTGCCAGTAGTAAACTATGTTTCTATTTTGAATGCAAAAAATTGTAAATTTTGTATATATTTTATTTTGTGTTTATCATAAATTAAATATTTGTCTGTGATTTAACTCTGAGTTTTGGTCCATCATTTTTTTTTTCTTTTGTTACACTTAACACATAACATTAGGAAAGCTATTTCTTTTTTCCAGTGCATTTATCTCTATTTGTTTAGGTTAAGTGGACTTTTGCAGTTTGTGATGTTTTTCTATTAATTTTAATTATTATTTCTCATGCTTTATTTATTGGGGATTTGTTGTTAAGTCTGAAGAGGTAGTTTTGCAAAGATTCTCCTTTGAATTATACAGTGTGCTTTTGCTTGAGATTGTTTGCAGTTTCGTAGGCTGATTGTGGTTGGGTTGTGTAAGAATAACTTTAGCATTTTTCCCTGGTTTTAACTTCTCTGCATTCCGCTGTAAACCAGGTGTAAAGGAAGATTTAGATTTTGTTTGTCTTGCTATTCATGTTGGAATGTTTGTAAATGAAATTATTTTTCTTGGTTCATTGAGAATTTCCATGTTGGTTTGGGATGAACAGTGTTCATTGAATTTTAGCCAGTTAGCTCTGTGTAGTAGCCATTTTGGATTCCTTCCTTGTGACATAAGCTGGTTTATATTTAAGGAAATAAGTGAACGGTCATTACCTCACTAGTCATCATGAACTTTCCATTGAAAGTCCATAAAAATTGATGGGGAGCATATGGTTAGGTTGATAGCTGATGTTGATCCAGTACCTGGGTTTAGGTATGTGTGCATTTGGTTATTAAGGATACATAGATACTTCAGCTCACATTTTGTGTATGCATTAAATTCTCCCATTAGTACAAAGGGAAGTTAATCAATTAACTTTTTGAAAGTAAAATACAATGCCAATAAAAAGGTTTTCTACTTTGTCTGAAGAAGGAAATTACTGGAAAGTAATTAAAATACTCCTCATACCAATAACATTTCCACCGAGCTTCTCTTGGCATATGATTTCATTGAACTTTTGATTCTTTCGAATTTATATTTAAATTGGGGTCTTCAGGAAAGAATGTGCACCATTTCGGGGCCTTCCTCTCAATAAAAAGGCTTTCTACTTTGTCTGATATGTATATCTAGTTATCTGAAGGTTTTTGCAACTCAGACTGTCCTTCATTAAGTTTTGAAGTTATTAAGTGGTTTTTGCTCTGTCTAGATTATCTGGGTATTGAGCACTTTACTGCACAGGTAGATTATTTTGACTTTTGATCTTTCCTCATTTGTGATTTTTTTCTGGTCTAAGCTGTTAGGTCTTAAGGCAAGTTGTCTATTGATCAGACAAACAGTTGGTTGTTCCTTTAATATATAAGCACAAAGGGTTTGTTCCTTTAATATATAAGCACAAAGGGTTTGTCCCTTTAACTGAACAGGCAAACCAGCCCTGATGAGTGAAAACATCATAACAGTGTCATCATGAAACTTCAAAGTTGGCATGAACCTGCTCAGTAAAAAGTGACAAACTCTTTGTACTTATGAAGTCTATCTCCATCCCTATATCAAGCACTTTATGAGAAAAATCCTGCTTGCTTTATCAGCAGAGACCACTGAAAAAACAACCTTGGCACTAAACATTATCACAAAATTATATATATTATTGTAATTTTCTCATTACAATAGTTTATAAAAGCATTATATCACTACATAAAAATGTTCATGTTTCAAAACAAACTGTCCTTCTTCAGGTACATGTTTGCTCATATTATATATAAGTAGCTAACCTAGAGCCAACGGACCTACCTAGGTTTCACCTAATGGATTATCAGGCCAACTTGCCCTGATGATCCATTAGGTGAAACTTAGGTAGGTCCGTTGGCTCTAGGTTAGCGACTTATTTGCTCTGCTATTGTATTGAGCGCTTTACGTGTTAGGTTCCTTGTCTCAGGTTTTTTTTTTGCTTTCGACTCATACTTTGACTAATGTTCAAGTACTTAGTTCTTTTCTTTTTTTTGTTTCCATTTTTTTCCCCCTCCGTGTTCATACTCGGTGGGTTTTGCGAGACGTGTTTAAAGATAAATTTACAGTTATATATATATATATATATATATATATATATATAAAATCAAATTGTATTGATAGTTTTGTCAATATGGATTATTTTAGTGATAAAAGAAAAATCATTCCAGTCAATTTAACTCGCTTGTAAATATTATATCTAATCTATTAGCTTGGAATTAAACTTAAAAGCTTCCAAAAAAAGATTTGTCATTTTTGGGAGGCACCAAAAATGATATATTACAAACACAACTTAGATTTTATTTATATGGATAAACTTTTAAAACTAACAATTCTTTACAAAAAATAAAACTAAAATAAATTCAAGTTTAAGTAATATTTAAATAAATATAAAAATAATTTCATACCAAAATGACCAATGGTATAAAAAATAAAATGTTTGTATAAATCAAATTGTGTTTAAATACCTTTTGAGATGAACATTTAAAAACATACCTTCTTCCTTATAAGGACTGCAGTCAAAAAAGTAGACATGTGTTGTGGTGACCTCTAGCCGACCTTTAATGACATCCACCATTGTGATCAACTCACATTCTTCAAGAAGAACCAATTTCTCCTTACCAGAATACTCCTCCCCTGTTGTACTGAAAAAAAAAAAAAAAAATGCTAAAATAAATAAAATGGTACTCATATATAAGAACTAATGGAGTAAAAATCCAGTTTTTATCATTTACTTTTCAAAAAAGTCTTTAATATAAAGCAGAGCAATATATATTTTTATTATATAATTGATTATAATAAAAACATTTTACATCACTACACATATGAATTATACTTTGTTATATCCCAGATAAACAGGAAAAGAATAGTGCAAGAATAATACTTAACACTGAAGATATAGGAATAAAGATTTATTATACCGCAGTACAATAAACCAAGACAATACAAAGACACCAACGAATAGTTAACAGGTACAACAATCAATTAGGCAATGTCTCTGTCTAGGACGTACGCGTCCGTCGAGTGAAGAATGCTTCCGTCTAGTGACGTATGCTCTCGTCTAAGGACGATGACTCACGTCTAATGACAATGACAATGACTCTATAG
Source organism: Ascarosepion bandense (assembly GCA_037127315.1). NCBI lineage: Eukaryota > Metazoa > Mollusca > Cephalopoda > Sepiida > Sepiidae > Ascarosepion > Ascarosepion bandense. The sequence goes on from JBBBDQ010001417.1 coordinate 7,787,642, forward strand.
CTCATTCCAGTCACAGTCTTTTATAGACTGGACCATACCCATTCAGGGGTAGGACAGGATATTCCTCTAGAACAGTTTTTATGGTAATTGTTCTGATGAGCTTTCCTCTTTGGTACTGAGATTTTATAAATTTAAATGCAGTGCTGAATTGGCAGTTAGGTTTCATCATTTTACAGATGAAATGGGCAGATATAACTATGCATTCTATACTAGCATAGATATTTACTAAGTCTGGCACAAGAAAAAAATAGTGAGCTACTCAGGATATGTGTCTGCTAACCATTGCTTTACAATAGACAGAATTTTTTTCTATGCGTCTATAAATGTTTTTGTTATATCCCGTGAGGGGATAAACAGGAAAAGAATAGTGCAAGAATAATACTTAACACTGAAGATATAGGAATAGCGATTTATTATACCGCAGTACAATAAACCAATATACAAGACAAGGACACCAACGAATAGTTAACAGGTACAACAATCAATTAGGCAATGTCTCTGTAAGGACGTACGCGTCCGTCGAGTGAAGAATGCTCCAGCTAGTAACGATAACTCTCGTCTAATGGCGATGGCTCTATAGTTCACTCCAGTCACAGTCTTTTATAGACTGGAACCATACCCATTCCGAGATAGGACAGAATATTCCTCTACAGTAACTTTATCAGGTGATGATTGGTACCTGAAGTATATAAGTAGCATCCTTGATAATTTGTAAGGCTAATACCACGGGGGATCTGTAATCTGATGAGAACTCATTGTTAGAATTAAAGAGTATCATAATGAAAATAAATTGGACGAATTTACAAATCCATTGGTGATAATTTATTTTGTGAATATTTTATGAAAAATATTCAACTCCTCAGATCAAAATTTTTTACAAAAATGAATGGGTTAGATTTATCCAGATGAAAGGAATCTTGGGGGAGGAAAGGGGGAAAAAACATTTTATGGATGGGAGAAGGGGTGAGATATACAATGTTAATTTTTAAACGAAACCAGAGGAATGAACTCATTTTCAAATGCAGACACAAAAATATTTCAAATTCCATAACAAAATGGAATTTACACTCAAAAGTTTTATCCAGTCAAGAACTGACATGAATTTGCTAAGATTAATAACTGCTTAAAACCCCCAATCATTAATATTAATTGGGATGAAGTTGTACTAATATTATGATGTTTTTACACACACACACACACACACACACACACACACACATATATATATATATATATATATATATATATGTATGTATGTGTGTGTGTGTGTGTATGTATAGAATTTAAATTTTTACTGCACATGTTCAGGCAAGCTACATTTCTTGGTTCTACTAGTTCAAACTTTCACAGCCAGGATCAGCCAGACCAGAAACACTGGGTCGATTCATCATCATTTTCTTCATATTCCATTTGTAAAGAAGAAGTCCCACTCAGGCAGACACTTCCCCAGAACTGTTGTTATTTTCACAGCATATGTTTGGCCAAATAAACCCTTGGTTCTTCCAGTTCAGACCTTCACAGCTCTGACCCGCCAGGCCAGGTACACTTAGTCGACTAATCTACATTCCTTTCATATTCCATTCATAAAGAAGAAGTTCCACTCATGCAGACACTTCCCCAGAATTATTTTTTACTGTATATGTTTGGGCCTGCTCCATTTCTTGGTAGAAAACATTTTATGGTTCAGGTATCCAAAATCTTAATTGTTAAATTATCAATAAAATCCAGATAATAAATGAAGGGTATGTCAAGTTCACACCTGGAGCAATTCATAATCTTCCACAAATATATTTATGGTTCAGGTATCCAGAATTTTAACTGTTACATTATCAGTCAAATTTGAACAATAAAAAAAAGAAGAATGTTAAGTTCAAATGTAAAACAATTCATAATCTTCCCTACAGATATAACATGTTCAGAAACCATCTTGGTTTTGTTTTCAAAACACTGACAACAGAGAAAAGTTATCATAGAAATCCTCTTACCTTTCATAAATTTTTCTTGAAACAACGTCAGAAAGAAATTTATTTTCTAAAGTTCTTTTTTCATTATTTACTCTTCTGTGGACATAGCTACATCGAACTATCATTGAGTGAAACATTTGAACAATTTTTAAATGTTTGTATCAATAACAATAATAAAATAAAAAATAATTCAGTGTTATGGTGAAACACACCTATTCTATAGTAGACTCTCCCACCTAATTTAAGTAGGAGTAGTAAGAGGAACGAGGGTCAGTCGATGTTGGACGATAGTAGTCGATAGTTAGTTGAATATGAAAGTAGTCAGTGACCTGGCAAGATTACACTGCGTAATACATATATCAAGTTCCTCATGTTTTGTACGTCAAACCTATTAGGACCGACTTTAGCACCAATACTAGCCTCCACGGCAAAAATAATTTCACAACATTCAGCTAACTTACTATTTTTTTTCTATTGGTTTAAATAATTTGGTACAGTTTTGAGGAAATTGAATTAACACAACTGCCGTGGAAAATGGATTTACCCCACAGATTTTAAATAAGCTCATCTTATGCCGAAAGAAGTGTATATTTGAAGAAAGGGTAGATAATTAACATCATTAAGGGAATGTCAATGAAATTTGATCCCACAATGAGAGAGTTAAACAGATGATTTCCACTTTAGATAATTTGTAAATTTTTTCAGCTCAGTAAATTTTCTTTCCACCAAGTGTACCAGGCCTGGTGGGTGCTGGCTGTGAGGGTCTAAACTGGTAGAACCAAGGAATGTAGTTTGTCTGAACAGGTTCTTCCTCCAGCTATGGGTCAAATAGAAGGGCAGATTGGGTTCTATAGCCTTGGTAGGTAATCAGTCTAATGCAGAAAGTAATGGCAACTTACTGTGGGGAAAATTTCTGCCCAGTCAGTTGTATCATGTATGAATTAATACAAGATTTTTTTTAAAATTTTCATAATTAATACCAGATATTATAATGGTCTTAATAAACTAATAGGGCAATTAATTAATCAAATTAGTAATTAGGCTTTACAAAAAGAGAAACAAAAACCTACACAATATTAATTTTAGTTCTGTTCCCAACCATAAAGGGAGAAAAACAAAAAATGTAATACAATGCCTACAAGTCAGTAAACAATCCTCAAAAGCTGTTAATGAAAGGATTTCTGCCCTGAGTTGAAGTTTATATTTTCAACTGATATCCAATTGAACCTGTCAAAATCCAATACATCTCTTTCATGCCAGAAATAGTCATCTCCTGTCTCACTAACCTGCATCCTCTCTCTCTCTCTCATGCTCCTTTCTCCGTCCACTCCAGTCACATCGGTATTCTACTCCTTCTCTTACCCACTTCCTGACACCCACTATAACCTGTCACTCTTTCTCGTAGCTTTCCACCTATGTAACCCCCTGAAAAACAGTGGTAGTAAAATGCCTTGCTTGGGGTGATATGATTATAAAAATGTCATCTCCTATCTCACTAACCTGCATCTTCTCTCTCTCTCATGCTCCTTTCTCCATCCACTCAATTCATCAGTATTCTCATCCTTCTCTTACCCACTTCCTGACACTCCCCTATAACCTGTCACTATTTCTCATAACTTTCCTCCTCTGTAACCCCCAGGAAAATAGCAGTAGTAAAATGACTTGCTTGGGGCGATATGATTATAAAAAAAGTCATCTATCTCACTAACCTGCATCCTCTCTCTCTTTCATGCTCCTTTCTCCGTCCACTCTACTCTCATCAGTATTCTCATCCTTCTGTTACCCACTTCCTGACACCCCATATAACCTGTCATTCTTTCTCATAAGTTCTTCTCATGTAACCCCCTGGAAAACAGTGGCAGTAAAATGCCTTGCTTGGGGCAATATGATTATAAAAAAAAAAAAAGTCACCTTTCTCACTAACCTGCATCCTCTCTCTCTCATGCTCCTTTCTCCGTCCACTCGACTCATCAGTATACACATCCTTCTCTTACCCACTTCCTGACACACTCCTATAACTTGTCATTCCTTATAACATTCCTCCTATGTAACCCCACTGAACAACAGTGGCAGTAAAATGCATTGTTTGGGGTGATATGATTATTAAAAAAAAAAAAGTCATCTATCTCACTAACCTGCATCCTCTCTCTCATATGCTCCTTTCTCCGTCCACTCCACTCTCAGTGTTCCCATCCTTCTCTTACCCACTTCCTAACACACCCCTATAACTTGTCACTCCTTATAATATTCATCCTATGTAACCCCCTGCACAACAGTGGCAGTAAAATGCCTTGCTTGGGGTGATATAATTATAAAAAAAAAAAAAAAATTAAATAAAAATGCTAAACACAAACTTACTTGGCTGAACTGATGACATTCCAATCTTCATCTCCAAGTGTATCATCTGCAATGTTTTCATGTGCAACAAGTGCTTCTTTGGCAAGCTCTAATTTCTTCAGTTTGTCATTATCAGCCATTTCAGAGATATCTAGAAAATGGCATCGATGTAGAGACGATAGAAAAAATAAATAAGAAAGAAATGATAATCTGGAGTAAATAATAGGCAACTGAATATAAATAATGAAGAGAGGAAGGAAATATAAATGAAAATAGGAATCAAATTTTTATAATTCAGTTAGCTCAAATGCAATTAAAGGAACTAATGGAAACAGAAAAACAATGATCTGTATTCAGAATCAGAAAGGAGGCAGCTGAAATCTCTTGGACAGACAATGAGGAGAGAGGGCTTACAGAATTAGAAACTCACATGGAAAATAAGGCAGTGGGAAAACAGCAGTCCATGACCTTGACCTTATGTGAATGGATGATGGAAAAGTAGAGGGAGATAACTTGATTGATTATTTGTTGAACTAGACTATCAACCACTGTGGGTCATTTAATGCTAAAATTGGATTTTTTTATTCAGGAATGTTTAAAAACATTTCAAGTGGCTCTGAGATTTTTAAAAAATAATTTTCAAAACATTACAAGTCATATAGTTCAAGAGTATTTCTAAGCCTAAGTTGTATGGTTCAAAGTCCAAGGTCTATTCTCTACAGAAGTATTTTATTTCTTCAGATGTCCTATTATTTGGGCAGCAGGTAAATTTTTGAAGAGAATATTAAGATTTTGTGCTTGGTAATGCTTCTTGCAAAGGACGTGTTCCAGAAGTTGAGTAAAGTACTAACACACAGGAAAATTTCACTAGAAACAAAGAAAAGAGTGCTGGATTGCTATATGATGTCAGTTCTTCAATACGGCAGTGAATGCTGGACAATATCATCGAAAATGAGGACAAAACTGGAAGCAGCGGAAATGTGGTTCTACAGAAGGATGCTGCGGATATCGTGGACTGAGCATGCAAGCAACGATGAGGTTTTGGAAAGAATGGCAACAAAAAGGAAATTAATACTGAGCATCAGGAAGAGACAAATGAAGTTCCTGGGACACGCAATGAGGAAGGAGAGCTTGAAGAACCTGATACTGACTGGCCAGATAGAAAGAAAGAGACAGTGGAAGGCAGCGGATAACATATTTGCAGGGCCTGATCAGGTGGATGACAGACCGGGGATTGCCAGGAGTAACAGGAGTAAACATACTAAGAGTCACAAGGGATAGGGAGATGTGGAGAACCATGATCGCCTATGTCCTGAAGGGACAGGGCACATAGAAGAAGAAGAAGAATGCTTCTTGCATTCTATCAAGATATGTTGGATAGTGAAAAATTGGTTGCAGTGGGTACACCAAGGTGTAGTTTCTGCCTTGAGTAGGAGTAAGAGTGTGTGTATGTGTGTGTGTGTGCGTCAATTGTCTTCAATTCTTATTCCTTTGAACATGATGTCTTGTTTGTGGCCAGCCAATGGCTCTTTATCTGCCTTTTTGGTCATATATTTTATTGTTTGGGAAACCTGTCCTAAATTGCTTACCATTTTCTTTTGATGTGTCAGTTTAAAAGTAAGTAATGATTTCGGAGAACCGAGTTCGAATTCCAGTTGAATTCATTGCATTCACTTACGCGCAAATACCCTTGGGAAAGGTATTAATCCGTCTCTTCCCTCCAGTTATGGGTTAAATAATAGGACAGATTGGGTTCTATAGCCTTGGTCGGCAACCAGTCTACCGCAGAAAGCAATGGCAACCTACTGCGGGATAATCTTCTGCCCAGTTAGTCATGTCTCTTTCGAGACATGATCGCCCAAGCGTGTATCGCGCATGGCACTTAACTGACTGACTGAATGATTTTGTATTTATTTATTTTTAAGAAATTTCTTTGATTGGATTTTAACTAAGTTAAAACTTAGTTAACTCACCACCTGTAACTTTTTTAATTAGAGTAGATAGATCAAACTATCGCCCGGTTCACTCCACCCACATCTATTGAACAGATGAAGAAGCTCATCCCTTGTTCCCTGTTTAGGATGTGGTCTCCGGCTTTCTCTTTACCAATCTTTTCACTCTTACGTAGCCCCCTGCGCTTCAGTGGCGTTACCGCCTTGCTCGGGGTGATATGATTAAAAAAAAAAAAAATGTCTTTATGACTAGAAATCCAAGCCAATATTATTGTTTTGTGCTTTATTAACTGCTGACAAGTTTCTAGGATTTTTTGGATGATTGGTGTTCTTTCTTTAATTCCTGTCGAACTAGATAGAAAGTTCATACTATTCTCAGACTACTTATCTTTTTTATTTTCTATCATTTTAAGTGCCATTTTCATTCAACTGTATAGACTAATGCATTATTTGTTAGCCTGATTTGTTTATAAATTTCTTTGTGGCTGGTACACCCATTCTTTCTAGGATTTTGATTCATCTATGTAGAATGAATTGTAGTCATGATAATTGTCTCATAATTCTTTGCATACACTTGTATTGTTTCTTTTTGTTGTGAATTCCAGATGAGAAACCACACAAAATAATAAATAACAAAAGCAGATATGGAGATAGAAAATGTAAGTTATATTGAACAAGATATACAAACTGGTTAGTCAATTCAGGAATACTATTAGTAGAAATCAATATATACAGTCTTGCAGTAAAATAGTATGTCCGAGTAATGAGTGTATATCCAAACAACTCCAACTCAATCTGCACCAACTTACTAACCAACTAAGCAACTGCTTTGCCACTGTACAACTGCTATGACAACTACTGCCATTCTCTGTATAGGCAGGATTATATGTACACCTCAGGCGAGTTCATTCTTGTATACAAAAAGGAGCAATACCACAACACTTTTTTTGTGCGTGTGTGTCAATGTTAGGTGTATGTGAGGTTTGGAGATTGTCCACAGAGCTACTTTATGTCTTGTGATTGATTCGAAATACAAAAGGAAAGGGATGGCTATTAGTTTATTTTCTATAGAACTAAAATTCATGTTTTTTGGTATGCTAAGATATTTGGGCTGAATTGTAGTTTTAATGCATATTAGAAGGATAATTTTTCCCATTTCAAAGATATAGGTGGTTCATTGGCTTCTGTAGAGACTTTGCATGGGTGAAGTCCAGAAGGCCAGGAGACTTAATGTCCCTCCTTGATTTTGTATGGTTTGTAGTTTTTTTTTTAAAAGACAGGATTGATGTGTGGCACTGTAATAATGCATCCATAGTCTAATTTTGATTTGATGTGTGACCTATATATATATATATTCTGAGCATTACCTTATGATTAACACCCCAATTCAGTTTTTACATTACTTTTAGAAGTTTCAAAGCCTTTTGGCATTTTTGGTTAAAGAGACAGGAGAAAGCAACAGATAACATATTTGAAGGACCTAATTAGGTGGATGACGGAATGAGGATTGCATGGTGTAACAGGAGAAGGTGTGCTCAGAAGCCACCAGGGATAGGGAAACGTGGAAGGCCATGATCGCCTACGTCCTGAAGTGACACATCACATAGAAGAATCAATGTATGCTTTGAAACAGGACAAGAAACTATTTTTTTTAAAAATTATGTCCATTGTGGTACAGTGGATATCAACTCAGGATGAGAATTTGAAGAGCTGTGTTCAAATTCTAGTTGATTTTGTTGCATTCATTTACGTGCAAATACCTTTGGGAAAGGTATTAATTTGATTTCCCGCCAGCAATGAGTCAAATAATAGGACAAATAGCCTCACCAATCTACTGCACAAAGTAATGGCAACCTACAGTGGAAAAATCTTCTGCCCAGTCATATCTCTTTTGAGACATGGTCACCTAAGCGTCTATTAATTATGGTACTTACCTGACTGATCAAGGCTATAAAAAGAAAGATTGGGTCGCTCTAGCCCAGATAAGGGCAGAATGAATAAAGAAACACATTCTAGAATATAAGCTTTCTCCAAATATAAGATATAATCAAGCAAGTAACACACAGAAATATATCACATCCAATAAATATTGTTGGTGGGAGTCAACACAGGTAAAGTAATCAACATTAAAAAAAGTTAGCAGCCCTTACCCAGATTGTCTCTCAGCTTACTCGGTTCCGTGTGCGGGTCAAAATTATAATTTGGGATTAATTTTACCCTCATACGAGAAAAGTTTTCTTGATTTGATAATTTCCAGTGTTTGCATTCAGTTGATCTGGAAATAAAATGTATAATGAAGAAAAGAAAAGTCAACAAGAAAATGACTAACTAAAATCAAGATCTAAGCTACTGCAGTTTAAGAGCCGTCATAGAATGGAAATGGAACCATTTGTCCATGCATGGAATACTGCTGCCATATATGGTTAGGTGCCCCTGCTCTTCATCTCAGTGTTCTCGACAGGCTCCAAAGGAGAATCAGTCATGTGATAGGTACCGACTTAGCAACTCGACTACAGCTACTTTCCCACTGACAGGATGTGGCCTCCCTTTGCCTATTCTATAAATACTTTCATGGCTTCTGCTCCAACGAACTTAAGTCACTGGTGCCTCTGAAACAGGTGTTTACTCGTGCAACCAGACTGGCAACTGGGTCCCACCCATTCACAGTTAGATCAACCAAATGCAGATGACAATTCTACTCCGAAAGCTTCTCTCTCGCACTTCCCGCCTGTGGAACTCGCTTCCATATTCTTGCTTTCCTGATGGCTACAACCTCCAGGAATTTAAATGCAATGTCAATACCCATCTCTTAACCACTTGATTCTAGTCCTTTCACCATCCTGTATATCCTTTCCTTTCTCTCCACCTTTGCAACTGTCATCACACCTGTATTCCCATCCTTCTATAGCTCCTTTCTAACTGGTTTGTCTTCCTCTTCACTCTCTTCTAATTAATCTTTTTACTCTTATGTAGCCCCCTGCACATCAGTGGCATTACCACCTTGCTCAGGGTGATACAATTAAAAAAAAAAAAGTACTATTAATGAATAATGCCCAGTGCTAAAGGTTAATTCTTTGTCCAAAGACATTTACTCCAAAGTAAGAATAAATAACCAGTCTTTTTATCTGCAACTATCAAACACAATTAGATTTTTTTTTAATCATTTTACCCCAAGCAATCAGGAAGCAGAGTTCAAATTCCAGTCAAATTCCTTGCATTCACTTATGCGCAAATACCCTTGGGAAAGGTATTAATCTGTCTCTTCCCTCCAGTTATGGGCTAAATAATAGGACAGATTGGGTTCTGTAGCCTTGGTCGGCAAACAGTCTACCACAGAAAGCAATGGCAACCTACTGCAGGATAATCTTCGGCCCAGTCAGTCATGTCTCTTTCGAGACATGATCGCCCAAGTGTGTATCATGTATAGCACAACTGACTAACTGACCCCAAGCAAGTTGGGACCACCATTAGTGCACAGTGGGTTACAGTGAGAGAAAAGAATGAATAAAAGAATGAATAAAAGATAAACGAAATTCAAGATAGAAGATGGCAATTGGCATTGCATTTAAATTTTTGGAGATTGTAGCCATCAGGGAAACAAATAAATGGAAGTTACAGTGCAAAAAAGAAACTGTTGATGTAGAAGTGAGTGTAACATTTAATTATTTTGACGGTAAAAGAGTGGAACCTAAATGCCAATCTAGTAGCATGTTTGAACTCATGTGGTTGGGGCACCAAGAAAAAAGCACGTCAGAGCAGTTGCCATGAACATATTTGTAAAGAAATATAGAAGAAAGCCACATCATGGCAGTGAGAAAGTTATTGAAATTGAGATACCAAGTCAGAACCATTTACATTGCAGATCCTTCTTTGTTTTTTGTTAATGACCTCAAAATGAATGACAATAGCACCTAACTAGATATGGCAACAGTATTCAATGCACAAGCAAATGGTAGATTTAGAAATGTGCAAGATGGATTCTGACAAGAAAAATTTTCTGGCCTGACACTGCAACCCAGCTTTCCTAGCAGTAGATGCAGCTATAGATTCAACATATTTGTTCCATTTCAGGTCGGTTGAAAAAGTGAGGCCAACGAGGCACAGTGTGTTGCTCTCGAGGAGACTAGGATCAGCCATGCTGATGGCAGACAGGAAAGTTTGTCTATAGTGGTTAAAGGAGAGCAGTTTTGTTTTGGAAGGATTAAAATTTACAAGCCATTTCCTGCCCCAGTTAACCACTGATTGAAGGTCTATTTCAAAAGTAGTAGCCAGTTTTACTATGTCAGACTTGGCAGATTTCCTCTAAAGACGAGAGTAAATGGTGATGTCATCTGCATAGAAGCCTACTTAGAAACTGACAACATCAGGAAGATCATTGATGAAGAAAATCAGAAAATGGGAGTGGCATGTGCAAATGTGCATTGAGATGCAGCAGATATCAGCTCGAAACAAGAAATCGGAGAGCTTAGTTTCCATTCCAGTTGAATTTGTTGCATTCACTTATGTGCAAACTAGCAGTATAGCCCGGCGTTGCTCAGGTGTAATGAAAGCTTTAAAACTAATCCATGGTCCTGGAGCTCTGACTCTTTGGACGTTGGCACGAAAGACTAAAAAGGAATAGTTGTTTCCAGTTAAAGCGAAACCGTAGACTGAAAGAAAAATGAATGGATGTAAGTCAAATTTTCATTTCCTGGTATCGATATCAAATAAGTTTTTTTTGTTGTAAACTGAATTTTGAAGGCTAAATAAGTCCTCTGAGTAAATGGTATCATGGCTGAGACTAAGAACTACAATTAGACCTACTTAGAGCCAAACCCAAAGCAAAAACTAAAATAAAAGGGCTGAAAAAAATATGGACATACAGGCAGATAAACAGATACACACACAAACATCTTCCCTTTTATTTATTTATATATATATATATATATATATATATATATATATATATATAAAATCAATTTTCTGCACAATTGTAAGAACTGCAACCTTGAAACTTCTGAATATCGTTTCTTATGTCTTTGTCTATGAGTGTATCAAATCTGATGAAAATCTGACCACTCCTTCTATAAACCACTTTTTTCGATTATCGATATTTATTGGGGGGTACCTCGACACAAAACTTAGCTAAGAACACTCGCAAACGCTTATAGTACAACTGTGTAAATTTTTAAGAAAATTGGTTCAGCCATTTCGGGGTCTATAGGTAATGGACACACACACACACACACACACATACACAAAGTTCCATTTATAAATAAGTTTAGATATCCTTGGGAAAGGTCTCTTCTCCCTTCAGCTATGGGTTTTGTTATAGTGGAACATCCTGTCATCCCCTAAGAATAGAATGCTCTACCTGAGAAAAGACGGTAACAAGCGGTACGAAGAAGGGAAGGTTTTAGGCGAAGGCATGCACTATTCGATAGTCTATTCCGCTCCAACCCATTGCTTGCCTATATGGGTATTATTGTTAATTGTACCTTAGTACAATAAATCTGTTATACTTTATTCCTGGTGTTAAGTACCATTCTTCAATTGATCTATTTACACTGTATTCCTTTTCGGGATATATCAGATTTAATAGCAGAACAGATTGCATTCTAAAGCCTTGGTTGGCAACCAGTCTACCAGAAAAAGTGATGGCAACCTACTGCAGAAAAATATTCTGCCCAGTCAGTCATATATCTTTGGAGACATGATTGCCCAAGCGAGTATCACATATGGCACTTAACTGATGTGATGTTAACATTTTAGCCATGATCATTTCATCCACTTTATACACCCCGCCACCAGTAAGGGGAGATTTGGATTTCTAGTTTGCAATATATAATATTGTGGGGAGGTGGTGGTGGTGGGGGGCAATAAGCTAAATTTAGAAAATGATTCTAGCTTAGAATTCATTCTGCACAGAAAGAAGCAAAGTAAAATTTCAAGCTAAATATAAAGATTATAAAACAAAAGCCAATAATTGCTAACTCACTTATCACACCATGCCCCACGCTTGGCTGAAAATAATCGCTTTGTTGCCCTCCATTGCCTGATGGTGGAATTGTGCTGATTTCTTAATTGGGTCGTCACATTTTGGAAACGGCGTTGTTCCTGTGACATTCGGTGTTTGGCAACATCAACAATCTGACTCTGAAAATAATAGAATTATTGAAAAGCTTTATTTTTTGTCAAAGTGTAGTAAAGCAGTTTATTGTTTAAGTAAATGGCTATGTAATTATGTCCATTTACTTAAAACAGTAAACTTGCATTTGATCAGAGAAAATAACACTAAAATGAAAAGATAAAAAAGGAAAAAAATGAAAACAAACTAAATCAAAAAAGACAAAAACTAAAATAAAAAGAAAAAACAAAATACATAATAAAAGAAAAACCAGAAAAAGTCTAAAATATAAAGAACCAATAAAAAAAGGTAGAAGCTAAATAAAAAGGAAAAACAGAAATACAGAAATAGACTAAAATGAAATACAGAAATAGACTAAAATGAAATACAGAAATAGACTAAAATGAAATACAGAAATAGACTAAAATGAAATACAGAAATAGACTAAAATGAAATACAGAAATAGACTAAAATGAAATACAGAAATAGACTAAAATGAAATACACAGAAATAGACTAAAATGAAATACAGAAATAGACTAAAATGAAATACAGAAATAGACTAAAATGAAATACAGAAATAGACTAAAATGAAATACAGAAATAGACTAAAATGAAATACAGAAATAGACTAAAATGAAATACAGAAATAGACTAAATGAAATACAGAAATAGACTAAAATGAAAAGCTTGCAGAACAGACTAAAATGAAACACAGAAATAGACTAAAAATGAAATACAGAACAGACTAAACAAACAAGAATAGACTAAAACAACACAGAAATAGACTAAATAAAATACATAAAATAGATTTTAAAACAAATACAGAACAGACTGAAATAAATACAGAAATAGATTTAAATGAAATGACAGAAATAAAGACTAAAATGAAATACAGAAATAGACTTAAAACAGAAAACACAGAAATAGACGAAATGAAATACAGAAATAGACTAAAATGAAATACAGAAATAGACTAAAATGAAATACAGAAATAGACTAAAATGAAAACAGAAATAGACTAAAATGAAAAACAGAAATACAGAAATAGACTAAATGAAAAACAGAAATACAGAAATAGACTAAAATGAAAAACAGAAATACAGAAATAGACTAAAATGAAAAACAGAAATACAGAAATAGACTAAAATGAAAAACAGAAATACAGAAATAGACTAAAATGAAAAACAGAAATACAGAAATAGACTAAATGAAAAACAGAAATACAGAAATAGACTAAAATGAAAAACAGAAATACAGAAATAGACTAAAATGAAAAACAGAAATACAGAAATAGACTAAATGAAAAACAGAAATACAGAAATAGACTAAAATGAAAAACAGAAATACAGAAATAGACTAAAATGAAAAACAGAAATACAGAAATAGACTAAAATGAAAAACAGAAATACAGAAATAGACTAAATGAAAAAACAGAAATACAGAAATAGACTAAAATGAAAAACAGAAATACAGAAATAGACTAAAATGAAAAAACAGAAATACAGAAATAGACTAAAATGAAAAACAGAAATACAGAAATAGACTAAAATGAAAAACAGAAATACAGAAATAGACTAAAAATGAAAAAACAGAAATACAGAAATAGACTAAAATGAAAAACAGAAATACAGAAATAGACTAAAATGAAAAACAGAAATACAGAAATAGACTAAAATGAAAAACAGAAATACAGAAATAGACTAAAATGAAAAACAGAAATACAGAAATAGACTAAAATGAAAACAGAAATACAGAAATAGACTAAAATGAAAAACAGAAATACAGAAATAGACTAAAATGAAAAACAGAAATACAGAAATAGACTAAATGAAAAACAGAAATACAGAAATAGACTAAATGAAAAACAGAAATACAGAAATAGACTAAAATGAAAAACAGAAATACAGAAATAGACTAAAATGAAAAACAGAAATACAGAAATAGACTAAAATGAAAAACAGAAATACAAAAATAGACTAAAATGAAAAACAGAAATACAGAAATAGACTAAAATGAAAACAGAAATACAGAAATAGACTAAATGAAAAACAGAAATACAGAAATAGACTAAAATGAAAACAGAAATACAGAAATAGACTAAAATGAAAAACAGAAATACAGAAATAGACTAAAATGAAAAACAGAAATACAGAAATAGACTAAAATGAAAAACAGAAATACAGAAATAGACTAAAATGAAAAACAGAAATACAGAAATAGACTAAAATGAAAAGGAAAATACAGAAATAGACTAAATGAAAAACAGAAATACAGAAATAGACTAAAATGAAAAACAGAAATACAGAAATAGACTAAATGAAAAACAGAAATACAGAAATAGACTAAATGAAAAACAGAAATACAGAAATAGACTAAAATGAAAAAAACAGAAATACAGAAATAGACTAAAATGAAAAAACAGAAATACAGAAATAGACTAAAATGAAAAACAGAAATACAGAAATAGACTAAAATGAAAAACAGAAATACAGAAATAGACTAAAATGAAAAACAGAAATACAGAAATAGACTAAATGAAAAACAGAAATACAGAAATAGACTAAATGAAAAACAGAAATACAGAAATAGACTAAATGAAAAAGGAAAATACAGAAATAGACTAAAATGAAAAACAGAAATACAGAAATAGACTAAAATGAAAACAGAAATACAGAAATAGACTAAAATGAAAAACAGAAATACAGAAATAGACTAAAATGAAAAACAGAAATACAGAAATAGACTAAAATGAAAAACAGAAATACAGAAATAGACTAAAATGAAAAACAGAAATACAGAAATAGACTAAAATGAAAAACAGAAATACAGAAATAGACTAAAATGAAAAACAGAAATACAGAAATAGACTAAAATGAAAACAGAAATACAGAAATAGACTAAAAATGAAAAAACAGAAATACAGAAATAGACTAAAATGAAAAACAGAAATACAGAAATAGACTAAAATGAAAAACAGAAATACAGAAATAGACTAAAATGAAAAACAGAAATACAGAAATAGACTAAAATGAAAACAGAAATACAGAAATAGACTAAAATGAAAAACAGAAATACAGAAATAGACTAAAATGAAAAACAGAAATACAGAAATAGACTAAAATGAAAAACAGAAATACAGAAATAGACTAAAATGAAAAACAGAAATACAGAAATAGACTAAAATGAAACAGAAATACAGAAATAGACTAAAATGAAAAACAGAAATACAGAAATAGACTAAAATGAAAAACAGAAATACAGAAATAGACTAAAAATGAAAAACAGAAATACAGAAATAGACTAAAATGAAAAACAGAAATACAGAAATAATTAAAAATGAAAAACAGAAATACAGAAATAGACTAAAATGAAAAACAGAAATACAGAAATAGACTAAAATGAAAAACAGAAATACAGAAATAGACTAAAATGAAAAACAGAAATACAGAAATAGACTAAAATGAAAAACAGAAATACAGAAATAGACTAAAATGAAAAACAGAAATACAGAAATAGACTAAAATGAAAACAGAAATACAGAAATAGACTAAAATGAAAAACAGAAATACAGAAATAGACTAAAATGAAAAGGAAAATACAGAAATAGACTAAATGAAAAGGAAAATACAGAAATAGACTAAAATGAAAAGAAAATACAGAAATAGACTAAAAATGAAAAGGAAAATACAGAAATAGACTAAAATGAAAAGGAAAATACAGAAATAGACTAAAATGAAAAGGAAAATACAGAAATAGACTAAAATGAAAAGGAAAATACAGAAATAGACTAAAATGAAAAGGAAAATACAGAAATAGACTAAATGAAAAGGAAAACACAGAAATAGACTAAAATGAAAAGGAAAATACAGAAATAGACTAAATGAAAAGGAAAATACAGAAATAGACTAAAATGAAAAGGAAAAACACAGAAATAGACTAAAATGAAAAGGAAAATACAGAAATAGACTAAAATGAAAAGGAAAATACAGAAATAGACTAAATGAAAAGGAAAATACAGAAATAGACTAAATGAAAAGGAAAATACAGAACAGACTAAAATGAAAAGGAAAATACAGAAAGAGACTAAATGAAAAGGAAAATACAGAAAGAGACTAAAATGAAAAGGAAAATACAGAAAGAGACTAAAATGAAAAGGAAAATACAGAAAGAGACTAAATGAAAAGGAAAATACAGAAAGAGACTAAATGAAAAGGAAAATACAGAAAGAGACTAAAATGAAAAGGAAAATACAGAAAGAGACTAAAATGAAAAGGAAAATACAGAAAGAGACTAAATGAAAAGGAAAATACAGAAAGAGACTAAAATGAAAAGGAAAATACAGAAAGAGACTAAAATGAAAAGGAAAATACAGAAAGAGACTAAAATGAAAAGGAAAATACAGAAAGAGACTAAAATGAAAAGGAAAATACAGAAAGAGACTAAAATGAAAAGGAAAATACAGAAAGAGACTAAAATGAAAAGGAAAATACAGAAAGAGACTAAAATGAAAAGGAAAATACAGAAAGAGACTAAAATGAAAAGGAAAATACAGAAATAGACTAAAATGAAAAGGAAAATACAGAAATAGACTAAAATGAAAAGGAAAATACAGAAATAGACTAAAATGAAAAGGAAAATACAGAAATAGACTAAAATGAAAAGGAAAATACAGAAATAGACTAAAATGAAAAGGAAAATACAGAAATAGACTAAAATGAAAAGGAAAATACAGAAATAGACTAAAATGAAAAGGAAAATACAGAAATAGACTAAAATGAAAAGGAAAATACAGAAATAGACTAAAATGAAAAGGAAAATACAGAAATAGACTAAAATGAAAAGGAAAATACAGAAATAGACTAAAATGAAAGGAAAATACAGAAATAGACTAAATGAAAAGGAAAATACAGAAATAGACTAAAATGAAAAGGAAAATACAGAAATAGACTAAAATGAAAAGGAAAATACAGAAATAGACTAAAATGAAAAAGAAAAAACAGAAAAAGACTAAAATGAAAAAGAAAATACAGAAAAAGTCTAAAATGAAAACAGAAAAGTCTAGAATGAAAAGGAAAAACAGAAAAGACTAAAATAAAGAGGAAAACAAAAATTAACAGATAAACAAAAAGAAAAATAGAAAAGTAAATGAAATGAAAAAACAGAAAAATCCTAAAATAAAAAGAAAAAATCCAAAATAAAAAGAAAAAAATCCTAAATGGCTGAATAAAAAGAAAAATCAATGTTTTTATAGCTTCTTAACCATGGAGAGACAAATCTCCTCACTTAAATTTTCGAAACAAACGCCTTGCAGTATGTTCATCCACAGTACTATCCCCAAACGCTTGACAGATGCGGTGACTTGATGCTGCTGCTGATAAGCCCACTTTGAAGTCATGGAGCAAACAGCCCTGAATGAGATCTCTAGACACTTCCATCCTTCTCACAGCTGTCCGGCTTATAACTGATGGCCGTGCACAGTGCGCATGTTTTTTATAACGTCTGATGTTCCTACTTCTGGCTGTCCAAATTTGAAAACAATTGCTACTTGCACTTCGTATATATTTCAACTTTATTCAATCACTAATCAAAAAATGGACAGAAACCTTTTGGTTACCTTGTATAATGCCAAAAAAGGTGGGGTTTTAAGGGATGTTTTTTAATGTTCAGTTATAGTGAGAAGGTTGATTTAGTCAGATTTTAATGAAAATTTTTTGTTTTTATCCTTTATTTTAGAAAACTGAAAATGTCTTCTGGTTCTGTATTCAAAAATGTTTTGCTGCAAATAGTTTTTTATTTCTTCAAAAAATGTATTGTTGGTAATATTTTTTTCCTTCAAATGTATATTTTTCTATAAAAGTTTATTTTTATGTATATATTTCTATAAAGTCTATTTTTACACTTTCATAGTGTTTTGACCCCAGTTTGGGAGTTAACTATTTGCCCATAGCTGGGACCATAACAGGTGCTACCACTCTGGGTCAGGGTGGACCTGAGAACAACAGCAATTAAGAGGTGGTTCCATGCTCCTCGCAACCTTCCAATTAGAGGCCTTGCTGCTGGATGCAGTTTATCATCATACCCAGAATCTATTGCCACTAGTAAAAGAGAAGACTGACAATTGGGAAGATGAAGGAGAAGACAAAAGATGAAGGAGGTTCCAGCAGACAGATGATAGCGATTGACATTGATTTAAATTTTTGAATACTGAAGCAAGAAGATGGAAGGGAGTTCCACAGGCGGGAAGTGCAACAAAAGAAACTCTTAGTGTAGAAGTGGCAGTTTTATCTAGCTATTTCATCAGTAAAACTGTAGGACCTAAGATGTAAAGATATTTCTAACTTGGACTCATTAGAAAGGTTATGTGCTACCTTTTTTAAAAACCTGTCACAATATCACACACATTTGGCTGTTTTGCATGTGCCTGATATACTCTTATTAGAACAGGTGTCCTGATGGGTATATTAGGCTTTGCATATTAATAACCTAGTATCACTGTTGTCCTGTTGCTCTCTATCTCAGTAATAATAATAATAATACCTGAAACGTCAGTTTGCTTTTCCCCTCTTCCTGATTTCGTTTGTGTCTGTTTATCATCAGAGATTCATGGCATTCACTCCAGAATTCAATCATGGCTGCTCTGTGTTCTAAAAAAATCTTCTCAATAAAATGCTGAAGCTGTGGGTTGATCTGAAAAGAAAAAAAAAAGAAACAATTCATTACTTTTCATCTGCACATTGATTGATTTTTTTTTATCTGAGTTGCATGATTTCTGCTGAAAATAACTTACTATAATTATATAAAGTCTATCTCCCTTTCGTTTACCAAGGGCAAACCAGAACTGGCTCCCACAATCCTAAGTATTACTGTTAATAGAGACCAGCATTTGTTTTGTAAAATCACAAAGAATAATAATGTCTTCAAACAAATACTGTATCAGACACTTATTCTTCTCAAAGCTAATCAACCAAATGCTTATTATATGTATCATTCAACTATGGCAGTGGTTGAATATATGCTTAAGTCTGACATTGAGTGAATCTAGGCAACTTTCAAGTTTCACCACTAATTCAGTTTTCAACCAAATTTCAAACAATTTAGAGTCAGATAGGACACCTTAGCTACATTTTGAAAAAAAGTTTTTAATTTTGGTTCAGTAGAAAAAAAGTTATATCAAAATAAGTTCAAAAAAGGAGACTAACTACATAAGTACATAAGTGAGTGAGTGACTAACACTTCTAATAATAAATCTTATTCTTCATAACTTTTTTCTGTTTAATATTTTTGCATGCGATTTTCAACATTTAAATTTTGATATTTTTCATCATTTTTGTCAATCAAACATTGCTTATCACTTATTTTATCAGAAATGATTATCAGAATTAATTATAAATAATCAATTTTTTTATTGATTTTTTTTAATCAACTGCATATAATTATTTTTTCTTTTTAATATTTTTAAATACGGTTTTCAGCATTAAATTTATATTAAAATAATAGCAATGTATGGAAAAATTATGGATAACATGGAAAAAGGCATGCATGAAAAGTAATATTCTTAAAATTATATTAAACCTGGAAAAGAACAGGACAAGTTATCAAACCTGGAAAAGTAAAGTACAAGATATTCTAGTGAAGTAAAAAATAAGAAACTTCTTACTTAAAATATTGCAGCTAAAAATAAAATTTGAATTGTTTTTAACTGCAATATTTTACAAAATTTCTAATTTTTTTTACATCACTAGAATACCTTGTCCTTTACTTTCCAGCTTTAATATTCTGCCCCTTACTTTTCCAGCTTTTCTATTTCTGTCTCTTACTTTTCCAGTTTTAATATCTGCCCTTACTTTTCCAGCTTTAATATCTCGCCCTTACTTTTCCAGCTTTTTTAATATCCTCTCAGCTTTCTCCTTTACTTTTCCAGCTTTAATATCTCGTCCTTTTACTTTTCCAGCTTTAATATCTCGTCCTTTACTTTTCCAGCTTTGTCTCGTCCTTTTACTTTTCCAGCTTTAATATCTCAGCCCTTTACTTTTCCAGCTTTAATATCTCACTTACTTTTCCAGCTTTAATATCTCGTCCTTTACTTTTCCAGCTTGAATATTCTGGCCCTTTACTTTCCAGCTTTAATATCTCGTCCTTTACTTTTTCCAGCTTTAATATCTCGTCCTTTACTTCTTTCCAGCTTTAATATCTCGTCCTTTACTTTTCCATTTTAATAGTCTCTACCCTTTATTTCTTCCCAGTTTAATATCTCATCTTATTCTTCCCAGTCTTTTACTATTCTGTCTTGCATTTTTCTAGTTTTATTAATCAAGTCCTTACTTTTCCAGCTAATATCCTCAGTCTTTTACATTTTCCAGTTTACTGATTCTTCCTTTTGTTCTTCCCAGTTTCTTAATATCTCTCGTCCTTTACTTTTCCAGCTTTAATATCTCGTCCTTTACTTTTCCAGCTTTAATATCTCGTCCTTTACTTTTCCAGCTTTAATATCTCGTCCTTTACTTTTCCAGCTTTAATATCTCGTCCTTTTACTTTCCAGCTTTAATATCTCGTCCTTTACTTTTCCAGCTTTAATATCTGCCCTCTTACTTTCCAGCTTTAATATCTCGTCCTTTTACTTTTCCAGCTTTAATATCTCGTCCTTTACTTTTCCAGCTTTAATATCTCGTCCTTTACTTTTCCAGCTTTAATATCTCGTCCTTTACTTTTCCAGCTTTAATATCTCGTCCTTTACTTTTTCCAGCTTTAATATCTCGTCCTTTTATTTTCCAGCTTTAATATCTCGCTCTTGCATTTTCCAGCTTTAATATCTCGTCCTTTTACTTTTCCAGCTTTAATATCTCGTCCTTTACTTTTCCAGCTTCTCCTTTAATATCTCGTCCTTTACTCTCTTTCCAGCTTTTAATATCTCAAGCCCCTCTTACTTTTCCAGCTTTACTATCTGCCCTTACTTTTCCAGCTTTAATATCTCGTCTTTCTTCTCCAGCTTTAATATTCCTGCCCTTACTTTTCCAGCTTTAATATCTCGTCCTTTACTTTTCCAGCTTTAATATCTCGTCCTTTACTCTTCTAGCTTTATCATGAATTCTGTCTCTGCATTTTCCAGCTTTAATATCTCGTCCTTTACTTTTCCAGCTTTATTATCTCGTCCTTTACTTTTCCAGCTTCTTGACATCTGCCCTTTACTTTTCCATTAATATCTGCCCTTTTACTTTTTCCAGCTTTAATATCTCGTCCTTTACTTTTCCAGCTTTAATATCTCGTCCTTTTACTTTTCCAGCTTTAAGATTCTGTCCTTTACTTTCAGCTTTAATATTCTGCCCTTTGTTTCCTTTTCCAGCTTTAATATCTCGTCCTTTACTTTTCCAGTTGCATATTCCGTCCTTTACTTTTCCAGCTTTAATATCTCGTCCTTTTACTTTTCCAGCTTGCATATCTCGTCCTTTACTTTTCCAGCTTTAATATCTCGTCTCATTTTTCCAGCTTTAATATTATCTCGTCCTTTACTTTTCCAGCTTTAATAACTCAAGCCCTTACTTCTTCTCCAGCTTTAATAACTGCCCTTACTTCTTCCAGCTTTAATAACTCGTCCTTTACTTTTCCAGCTTTAATAACTTGCCCTTACTTTTCCAGCTTTAATAATCCTGCCTTACTTTTCCAGCTTTAATAACTCGCCCTTTACTTTTCCAGCTTTAATAACTCGTCCTTTACTTTTCCAGCTTTAATAACTCGTCCTTTACTTTTCCAGCTTTAATAACCGCCTTACTTTTCCAGCTTTAATAACCTGTCCTTTGTTTTCCAGCTTTAATAACTCGTCCTTTACTTTTCCAGCTTTAATAACTCGTCCTTTTACTTTTCCAGCTTTAATAACTCGTCCTTTACTTTTCCAGCTTTAATAACTCGTCCTTTACTTTTTCCAGCTTTAATAACTCGCCCTTTACTTTTCCAGCTTTTTAATAACTCGTCCTTTACTTTTTCCAGCTTTAATAACCTGCCCTTGGCTTTTCCAGCTTTAATAACTCGTCCTTACTTTTCCAGCTTTAATAACTCGTCCTTTTACTTTTCCAGCTTTATAATTAACTCTGCCTTACTTTCCAGCTTTAATAACTTGTCCTTTACTTTTCCAGCTTTATAATAACTTGTCCTTTACTTTTCCAGGTTTAATATAATCTTAGGAATATTAATTTTCATGCACACATTTTTCCATGTAATATATATATATAGTTGTTACATGTCATTTGATCCCAGCACCACAATACATCTAATTACTTCAACACAAAGTTGACTGTGTTTGCTTGCTGGTAGTGCATGTTCAAAACTAAGTGTCAGCAGCAACATATTATTATACGACACTTCCCCTTTTGAAATGACTTTCTCTGGAGTCGACATTTTTTCAGTTTCAGTTCAATATTTAGAAATTCTGTTGCTATTCTTTTTCTTTTACTATAAACCCTGGGTTAAACAGTTTCTGATGGTGTGGGTATGTCAAACGGGTCATACAAAATTTCCATAGGTACCTCTTTTTGGAGACTTTTTAAAATCAGTGAATCTTTGTTTTTAACTGATTAAGGATTTGCTTATGTTCCCACCTTCGTCCATGTACCATGTATGCCATTTTGCCAATCTGTTTTTTTTTTTTCACTTGGTCACCAAAATTCCTTATCTAGGCTTTTACAATTCTGTTCCCCTTCAGTCAAAGTAGTTGCCATTTAGAAGACAGACTTTTAAAAAAAATTGCTAGCTGTAAAACAGAAACACTTGAGAATAAAATAAAAATCACACCTTCCCCTTCAATATGGTCATTCCAAAAATATTGTCACATAAAGACCAAAATTATTTTTGATGGCTGGTGTATTTTTAAGTAATAATAATCTTTCTAATATTCAATCCATTTTTAAGTACTATCGTTACACTAGTGTTTTCTTTTCACTTGTTTATAATGACTAAAGACCTGTGAAAATTTTGTGATTTGCTTAATTCTTCAGTTAATAATTAAATGGATATGCATTATGGTGAAGTGGATATCGACTCGAAATGATATATCGAGGTGCCGAGTTCGAATTCTAGTTCAATTCCTTGCATTCACTTATGCACGAATACCCTTGGGAAAGGTATTAATCCATCTCTTCCCTCCAGTTATAGGTTAAATAATAGGATAGATTGGGTTCTATAGCCTTGGTTGGCAACCAGTCTATCACAGTCTTCTGCCCAGTCAGTCATGTTTCTTTAGAGGCATGATCGCCCAAAGTGCGTATGTCTATTCTTGATATGGCCAATGAGAGTGTGTGTAACTCTTTTCGGGATTATTTTGAATATTATTGTCGTATCTTTTGGGTCTGACAAGCAGCTTTTTACTTGCTGTGAAATACGTATTACCCATGAAATTGTAGAATATCTAACAAATTTTCTAGATTATATTAATCTGTTAAATAAATAAATTTAACATTGAGTTCTTTTGAGTTCGTCTCTTTCGGATGAGTTCTTTTTCGGAATTTACCTGACTTATAAACCAAGTATTCTACATTATGTATGTATGTATGTATATATATATATTCAGTGCTGAGTTGTGACAATGTTTAGTGCCAAGATTGTTTTTTTTCAGTAGTTTTGCTTATAAAAGGTATTTTAGCAAGCAAGTTTTTTATTTAGATACCTCCACACATTTTCGATACCTAATTTTAAATTTAAATCTTTTAAAATAAGTTATATTTCAGCTTTAAAATTAGCTTTAATTGAAAGTCAAGAGATTAAATTTAGTAATTCTAGTAAGCACAATACACTGGCATATTTTAAACCGAAATTATATTGATTGGAATCTAAAATTTTTCAGACTGGGCACATGATTATCTCACAGTAGGTTGCTATTGCTTTCTGTGGTAGACTGTTTGCCAGCCAAGGCTATAGAACCTAATCTGTCCTGTTATTTAATCCATAACTGGAGGAAAGTGACGGATTAATACCTTTCCCAAGGGTATTTGTGCATAAGTGAATGCAAGGAATTCAACTGGAATTTGAACTCGGCTCCACGATTTGTCGCTCCGAGCTGATATCCACTGCACCACAATGCACATACACTCCATATATATATGTTATGTCGTCAAGTATAAATGAATAACTCAACAACAGAATCAGAATATAAGTTGTATTCTGCGGAAAGACGGTTAGTATGTACAGAAGTGATTAGTAATATTTACAATAGAAAGATACAAGAGTCCAATCTGTCGTAAGACGTGTGTATACGTGATTACTTCCGGTACGCCACCGAAGTGTGACTAACTCTTCACTGACTCGCACTGACTCTTCAGTAACTCATTAGAGACTCTCTACGACTCCCTTGTAGAGAATCCACCATTGCTATATATAGCAATGGGAACAGTCCATTTGCAGTCAAATAGGAGCGGCGCCCTAATAATATATATATATATATATGAGAAAGTAGTAAACGTTTACTTGTGTTTTGACTTTCAGGACTTAATGGTGGGTGTGTGTGTTTGGGGTGGGGGTACACAGATGTGAAAAAAATCAACTTGATCAAAAACACAGACAAATAGGCAGAAACAGATAACATTGGTCCAAGGATATTTCTTGAAGTTGATACTTTTTTTTTTCTTTTTTTTATGTGGGTATGTAAGGTCAGACTCACCTGTGTACAAACAAAATTGGACCACTCACAACCACCACAATAGATGCGGAAATCATCAAAAAAGGTCGGACTTCTGGCAGTGGCTGGCAGGTTTGGTAAGTAAATTTCCATATTAAGAAGAGTGTAGGATTTGTCAATCAAAGCTTTGAGGACAGGGATGAGGAAAGAATAAGTATCACTATTTTCTGAATTAAAAAGAAAAAAGTAGAAATGACTACAAAAAACAAATAAACAGGTAGAAACTTATATTCCTATTTTCAGAAAATTATTACAATAGAAAAGGTATTAACTATCTACATTGTTCAGACTGTTAGCATCTTTGTCATATTCATAATGCTTGGTCCGTTGTTTGCTCTGGCTTTCTGGCTTTCTTCAGGTGATACACATTAGAATTTTGAACTGAACTATTCATTTCATCCACCGGGGTAAATTGTTCTAATTCTACATGCCATGCCTCTGCTGGATATCTCAGTTTTAGTTACTGCCCTTTAGTAACTTTCCAAGATTTTGTTTACCTCTGCTGTGACCAGGTATTGAACTCACAACTCAGAGTCAAGTCACTGGATTACTTCAACCAATGCTTTTATCAACAGAGCCATATGTCCTCGGGAAGTGTACAATGAATGAAATGGTTGTGAATATGACAAAGATGAGGACAATTGGAACATTGTAAATAGTTACAATAGATATGACAGAAGGTTGAGGTTTAAAGAGGGTTTAATGACCATACCATGGAGAAATTGCCTTAGCTCCCTTAGCATTTCTCCTTTTAGGGACATCTCGGGTGCCAGTCAATAAAGCCAGCCTCCTCCCAAGGGAGAGGTACTGCCAGGAGGGGCAACTGGAGCTTAAGGTTAAAATTTGAAGAATATAAATCCCAGCCAAAGAAAAATATATTTATAGGTATTTACCAGTAGGAAAACCCTAAGTGTAAATAGAAATTTCAGTTCTTTCTACATCAAAGCGGAAATATCTTGTTCTTTTCCTTTTTCTCTACCTTCAGAACTGTCTTCCCACCTGTGTTTCCATCCTTCTCTTGCCCTTTCTCTAACTCCCACTGTAACTTGTCCGTTTTCTCTTCACTTTCCTCTTGTGTAAACTTTTACTCTTATGTAGCCCCCTGTGCATCAGTGGCAGTACTGCCTTACTTGGGGTGAAATGATTAAAAAAAAACAAACAAACAAAACAAAACTCACTCAGTGAGCAGAACCTATTTCAACTGCAGGTAGAACAGGTCAACTTATCAAAGTACAAGTTTATATTAGCTGAAGGCCATCGGTTCAATACTTGTGCTGGGTAGTATATATAGATTTCAGCTATTTAACAACTTAACAAAAACCAAGTGCTATCAGGACAAGACATGATGGTGGGACTTTATCAACTTCAAAAAATCTACGCTGATTTCCACCTTCAATGTTCACACACTTGGCACCATAAATCAGCTGTCTTAACTTGTCTCATTTGCCGCTCAACTGAACATTAATGTCATCTGTATTCAGGAACACTGCTATTTTCATCTTGATGCCAAACCCAAACACCAATGTTAGGAAAGGCCAGATATTCATCTCAGCCTTTGCTTGGAAAAATTTCACAGCTTCAACAATTGGCAGTGTTAGCAGGTTCCTCAGTTCAGCAGCCTATAAAGTACTAATGGGCACTGAAGAAACTATACCCAGAGTCATCATATCTAGCTTTAATGGCAGCCCTATAATGACTATCATCTGCTATTCACCAAAATGCCTGAAGAGAATCCGTACAATCACTTGTATTCGGTACAAATGTGTACACACAGATGCTCCTAAAATTACTGATTTATTTCATGAAGTAAATTTGGTGTAACCCAGGAATCTCTACCATTTGATTTTGTTTGTAAATTTAATTTTCTTTCATTAAACCAGAATTTATTCAGATGATTAACTGATGTTTTACTGCAAACCTAAGGAACAAACTGAATGTGTCCCAAATATAAGCACAACTCCAATTAAAAAAACGACAAATAGGTAATCAAAGAAATTTAAAAAAAATTATATAAATTGTAATTATCAGGATGGTTGGTTTGGTTCAGCAGCATATCAACCTGTATGAGTTAATTTTGAAATGTAAACACAGCTTGAACGCAACTGCGCGCCTTCAAGCAAACACAGCTTGAACGCAACTGCGCGCCTTCAAGCAAACACAGCTTGAACGCAACTGCGCGCCTTCAAGCAAACACAGCTTGAACGCAACTGCGCGCCTTCAAGCAAACACAGCTTGAACGCAACTGCGCGCCTTCAAGCAAACACAGCTTGAACGCAACTGCGCGCCTTCAAGCAAACACAGCTTGAACGCAACTGCGCGCCTTCAAGCAAACACAGCTTGAACGCAACTGCGCGCCTTCAAGCAAACACAGCTTGAACGCAACTGCGCGCCTTCAAGCAAACACAGCTTGAACGCAACTGCGCGCCTTCAAGCAAACACAGCTTGAACGCAACTGCGCGCCTTCAAGCAAACACAGTTTGAACGCAACTGCGCGCCTTCAAGCAAACACAGTTTGAACGCAACTGCGGGCCTTCAAGCAAACACATTTTGAACGCAACTGCGGGCCTTCAAGTAAACACATTTTGAACGCAACTACGGGCCTTCAAGTAAACACAGTTTGAACGCAACTGCAGGCCTTCAAGTAAACACAGTTTGAACGCAACTGCAGGCCTTCAAGTAAACACATTTTGAACGCAACTGCAGGCTAAAAAATGTAAAAAATGTGTTGCTGTATTTTTATTTGCTTGGAAGTTCAGTTTGCCTACATAAATTTACATATAAGAAGACCAACAATACATAATCAGCAATACATTTCATTAGTGATTGAAACTATAAATTGTGTTCCGAATATTTAGATTATGGTGATAAATAACCTATAGAGGTGTTAATATGCCACTAACCAAAACCAAACAACTAAACCCAGGTTAGAGAGGACCTGGAAATAGCAGTAATTAAGAGGAGGTTCTCCACTTCTAAAAACCTTTTATTCTTCTGATCAGAGGCCTTGCTGTTGGATGCAGTTTATTGTCATACCTAGGACTCCTTTACGTTTCTGGAAATGGTGCCAAATTAACAAGAGTAAGAATGTCTTACCAAATAAGGCAAGTCAGTTATTGGTAACAAAGCGGTAGGTCAATTACAACTTACAAATCATTACTGTACCAGCATTGGGAGAAGACATGTTTAACAAAAAAGAAAAAAAAAAGAAAATTATTTTAAAATGAAGTTTTGATTGGTATTCCTGCTGAACTTACCTTCAATTGCTTTCTGTACATTATCATACAAAGTACCAATTAAATAAGAAGCTTCTGCAGAACTGGTCAGGGTTCTAGTCTGCACTAAGGAATGTAACCGAGCAGTGGCTACTGCACACAGCTGTAGAAAGGGAAAAAAAAAAAAAAGCAGGTTTATTATTCTTTTAAGTGATGCTTTGTTTTGTTTAATTCATTGTAAGTCTTTAGATACATATCTAAGAAAATTATGACAAACTAGCAGTATAGCCCGGCGTTACTCAGGTGTAATGAAAGCTTTAAAACTAATCCATGGTTCTGGAGCTCAGACTCAGCCTAAAGTATATTTGTGTGAATTTTGGTGAGAATTGAATAAAAATTGTTGATTTGTATAAAGGACATACAGACAGATAAACAGACACACACACAAACATATTGCCTTATATATATATATATATATATATAATCGATTTTCTGCACTATTGTAAGAACTGCAACCATGAAACTTCTGAATATCGTTTCTTATGTTTTTGTCTATGAGTGTATCAAATTTGATTAAAATTGGACCACTCCTTCTATAACCTGATTTTTTTGATTATCGATATTTATCGGGGGTACCTCCACACAAAACCTAGCTTAGAACACTTGCAGATGCTTATAGTACAACTGTGTAAATTTTCAAGAAAATCAGTTCAGCCATTTCGGAGTCTATAGGTAACAGACATACAGACACATACAAAGTTCCATTTATAAATAAGTTTAGCTTTAGATAGATTAAAAAAGAACTTTCATTTCACACACTTCATTCTTTAGAACTTCAGCAAAGAATAGTAACGTTTATGTCAGTACATATGTATACTAAGGAGAGGAGACACTGAAGTTTTATATTTAAATCAAATCCATTTTTATTTTTTTAAAACACGAGTTTTGTGTATATACTCTAGTTGATCTCATTTAGTTTCTTTTTCTTAGTTTTTTTTTCACTTTTGTTATTAAATATCTCTTATTATAATAAAAGATCTGACAAGCAAGGTGAAACGTAAGAATCTGGACATAAATTTACTGCCAATGATCTAGCAATTAAAGCACTTTCTATACTTTTTGTCTGATTAACGTGGAATAAGTTTTCTTTTTCATTCTTGAGGACATCATCAAACTAAAGTGATGTTTACATTGATGTGAGGAAATGCATTGTGAAGCAATGGATATCGACTCGGAATGACAAATTGAGGAGCCAAGTTCGAATTCCAGTTGAATTCATTGATTGACACATTTTGCAATCAGAAGCCAATCCTTGGTTTTAAAAATCTTGCAAAAAATAAAATACACCTCGCTGACACATTATTTTATTCAAATTACTGAATTTAAACTTACCTTAATCTGATTTGAAACAAGAGTTAGTTACTTACTGCTAGAAATGTACTATAATAGCATTTCTTAATTACGGTATCCTTGTTATGGGGGTTATATGCCTTATCAGAGGTGATAATTGAAATTACATACAAAAGCCGTCAAAAAATGCTAAGTATAGAAGATGAATTTGACATATTTGTACGCTTCGTTTTTTTTTTTTTTATTTTTAACTATATGTTAAAATTAAAAATTTAACAATATTTTCAAAAAATTATCCAATATTTTATAGAATTTTAGTTTAGTTTTATAGTCTTATGTTTGAAGATGTTTTATAAAAACTAAAAATGAAAATAATATAAAACTTTCTTTTAAAAAAATTCACAATAACAGAATGAAATTATATAATGGCAGAGGTAACTCAATAATTTATGAAATGTTATGGCATGTTTTAATTTTTATTTTTAATATCTATTTTTTGTATTCTTTTAAGGTACCTCCACAAATTGTGAATTTCACAACTACCTTTTTTTCTTATAACAAAATTAGGAAATTAGGAATTAAAATATAAAACTTGCTTTAAATTTTGAAAGGATGATTTGCAAAGCGCGTTGAATGTTGAAACATAAGGCATAGGAAACATGAAAGCAAGATGAAAGAATTGTAACCTGCCGAAAATGTTTATATAGGTTTTTTTTTTTTCATGTATAGAGCAGAACCTTTGAAACAAGTGCCCTTTTAATGATATGTATCATGTACGGCCATCCATAAAAAGAAAACACAAGTAATCAGCATGCACACAATTAAAATATCTTAATTTTAAAAATCCATTGGCTAAATTATTTGTATTAAGCTTTGCCATTTTTGATTAGTAAATGTAGTCTTCATGCATTGATTTAACACCCTAGTGTTAACGATGAAGTAGGAAATTTAAAAAATTTTAAAAATATTAAAAATGAAAACAATTCTTGTAAAAATTCAATATTCACTGAATTTTTTTTCTTTTCCAACTATGATATTCTTAATTCATATTGTTTATTAAAGCAATTAAAAGTTTATCTAAATAAAAAATGGCATAGTTTTATTGCATTTTTGTTTTCGAAATTTAGAGCAGATTTTCAAAAAATAGGTTAATTTTGAAAAAAAAAAAAAAAAGAGTTGATTACGATTCCCTGAATTTAATATCAGGTTTATGGGGAAACGATGGTGAATTTCTAGATTAAAGACTTACCTCGAGTTCTGGTTGACAAGCAAAGGCTAGCAAAATTCTTAAACCTATATGAACCATTTCTCTCCATTCAGATTCTGCTTGCGTATCCCACACAGCCAGGGCATCAAGTAGGGTCATAATATCCTCAACCAACTAAAAGAAAACAAAAATCCTTTTATAACACATTTTCTCATTGTTTGTGTTTTCACATTTTGTTTTTGCTGAATGGAGAATTCAACCGTGAATCTGTTGGACAAATGTAAAACCCTTTTAGCTAATTTCTTTACAAGAATGCATGGATCAATGAAATCAGAAAAATTTAGTATAACTTTTTTGATAATGGTATTGTGACACATAAAAACTGATGGCGCAATTGCACCATGGGTAAATTGGATGGCGCAAGTGCACCATAGGTAAACTAGATGGCGCAAGTGCACCATAGGTAAACTAGATGACGCAAGTGCACCATAGGTAAACTAGATGACGCAAGTGCACCATAGGTAAACTAGATGACGCAAGTGCACCATAGGTAAACTAGATGACGCAAGTGCACCATAGGTAAACTAGATGACGCCAAGTGCACCATAGGTAAACTAGATGACGCAAGTGCACCACGGGTAAAGTGCATGATGCAATTGCACCACAAGTGAACTGATGACCTTATTGAGCTATGAATAAACTGTATGAGAGACAACTTAATATCAATATGTGCTCATTAACTTTAAGTAAAAAACCTGCTCTTCAACAGGTTGTATAAAATCCAAGGATGAAACAATCATATTGAAGAAAGAGGAAATACTGCAACGATGGGAAGAATATATAAAATATCTTTTCTACAACAAGAGAGAGCAACCAATAATACGCAAAGATGAGGAGGGACCGGAAATATTAAAGTGTGAAGTGGAATCTGCAATAGCCAAACTGAATAGAAACAAAGCAGCTGGACCAGACTGCATAGTCATAGAGTTGCTGATAGCCCTGGAAAAATTTGGTATAGAGAAAATTACAAAAATAATAAATGAAATTTATAATAGTGGGGTAATACCAGATGACCTCAGCAAGTTGATCTTCATAGCACTACCTAAGAAGCCAGGAGCAAACGAGTGCAAACTTCACAGAACCATCATTTTAATAAGCCATATAACGAAACTGATCGTCCAAATCCTGATGAATAGAGCGAGAAGCAGAATCAGGCCAGATATAGGACAAGAACAGTGCGGTTTCTTCAAAGACACTGGAACAAGGAATACTATATTTATGATTAGGATGCTCTCTGAAAGAGCAATACAAATGAAGAAGGACTTATACCTGTGTTTTATTGATTATGTGAAGGCGTTTGACAAAATACACCATAAAGAATTGATGCAGATGCTCGGCAGCCTTGATATATTTGGAAAAGACTTCAGAGTAATCAAGAATCTTTACTGGCAGTAAACCGCTTGTATACGGACAAGTAACGAATTCAGCAGATATACAAAGAGAGAAAGGGGCAGAAGACAAGGATGTGTCTTTTCACCAGATCTGTTCAACATGTACAGCGAGTGTGACACTATCTCACGCGGGGATACTTTCCTTTGGTTGGTTTAAAACAACGGAGAGAGAAATTGATATTGGTGACATTATTAGTGTTTTATTGCGTCATGCGATGTGAGCTTAAGGAAAAAATAATAATTTTAGTACCATCAAGTGCTTCTAAAAGCACAGAAATATAAAAGTTATTTTGGATAAATATAAATTTCTCGTCTTTCATGATTTTCGCCTCTTTTATATTCAGTATAGATTTCTCTTAGATCTGGAGTGTATTCCACTAACCTGAAGAAGCGTTGACAAAACAAGTGTCAGAGTGATTTGATAAGGTCACCCAAGGTCAGGGCCACTGGTGAGTACATCGGGTCAGTGCGAATTTAAAATAGAATCAAGCTCCGATGGGAGTTGGCAAAATCTCATTCGTTGAGCTAAAGACATCCACAAATCGAGTGGGTGAATCCCGATTTTGATTGGCCGAAGACTGTGGGCTGGCTGGATCCCTGGAGAGGATTGAAATTGGTTATAAAAATAGATGCTCGACGCAAAAAGTTCAGTTGGAGAGCTAATTGTTCAGATTTTGGACAGAGTGTCAGCACCCCCACACACTCCACCAGCAGCCACTCCGATTCGGCACATTCCGTCAGATTCAGTCAAGAACCCGAAAGAACTTTGCTGTTTTAGAAGTACATTTCAGTGCTAACGAAATTTAGAGTAAACATTTCAATTAACGATTAGAAGCTTGGATGCTTGTGGCGAATGTTCTCTCTCTGTTACAACCAGCATTTTAAACAAGTAGATATCATTTCTGACGATTGTATATCATTTTCGACAACTGTATTCTTGGGAAAAAACAGATATTGTTTTTTTTTTCTTTATATAAAGACATTCTACGTAGCTCTTCAGGTGTGTTCGACTTAATTTTTTTTGGTGCCGTGTTTATTTTTTCAACTCATGAGTGTACACCAGTGTCCGGACTGGCTAAAAGGGACGACTATTGAAATTGCATGACGATACTTCTGGGATCTAATCACAACGTGGGACAGTGGCCTGTTGTTGCAAAAGACGTCCTGTAGGACAGGATCGCCGCGACCGGGTGGCAGTGTCACAACTGGGATCATCACAACCGTCAGCGAGGACAAGCGTCACATTAGACAGACGGCCAGCCAGGCTGAGGCGTCACATCTGGCGCCATTTCGACCAGGTTCTGGCTTGAGGGCAGCAGTCCAGCGTGCAGAAGTATCACAGTGAGAATATTTTGATGACCCTAGAAGTTATGCCTGAATTTGTCATCGGAGGCCACAATTTAAACAACCCAAGGTACACAGATGATACAGTGCTGATAGCAGACACAGAAAGGAAACTACAAGACCTCCTACAGAATGTAGCTAAAGAGAGTGATAAGAAAGGACTACAAATAAGCTGCAAAAAAACCGAATACATGGTCATCAGTAAAAAGGTCAGCCGAATATGCCAAATACAGGTCGGGAATACTAGAATCAAGCAGGTACAAAAATTTAAATACCTGGGAAGTGTTATAACAGAAGACGGAAAGTGCGACACAGAGATCCGAAGGCGAATTGGCATGGCAAAGGAAGCATTCCAGAAGTTGAGTAAATTATTAAGAAACAGGACAATTTCACTAGAAACGAAGAAGAGAGTACTGGATTGCTATGTGTTGTCAGTTCTTTAATATGGCAGTGAATACTGGACAATATCATCAAAGATGAAGGAAAAACTGGAAGCAACTGAAATGTGGTTCTACAGAAGGATGCTGTGGATATCATGGATTGAGTATGTGAGCAATGATGAGGTCCTAGAAATGATAGAAACAAAAAAGAAACTAATACTGAGCATCACGAAGAGACAGCTGTGACATGCAATGAGGAAGGAGGGCTTGGAGAACCTGATACTAATAGGTCAAATACAGGGAAGGAGAGACAGGAAAGCAACAGATAACTTATTTGAAGGACCTAATCAGGCGGATGATGGAACGAGGGTTGCATGGTGTAACAGGAGAAGGTGTGCTCAGAACCACCAGGGATAGGGAGATGTGAAAAGCTATGATCGCCTACGTCCTGAAGGGACAAGGCACATACGAATGATGAACAATGTAGAGCAAAATCACTACAATAGCAATGATCTACAAGAATGACTTACTGATCACTAATTCATTCAAAAAGATCGCTTTTTATTGTACTCTAACAGCTGTCACACCAGCATGAATTCTATCAGAGAGATTGAGAGATTTGCACAACAAATTTAATTCTACTTTTACTATCTTTTTTCAGGAAAAGAAAAATGACCTGTTTTGCTTTTCAGTATGAAAAGCAAAACAGGTACATATCTATATACAGTACAGATATATTCAGAGCAATATCTTCCTCATTGTTTTTGTCTATAGAAAGGACTGGGAACAAAGCTATTCATTCCATTTACTAAAGGAAGCAGTTTATTATAGAAAGGTATTGAAAATCAGAAAGAAAAGGATCATAAGTGATCATAAGTGATCTTGATGACAGAATTTTATTTGATTTTGCTGAACTTTCTAGGTCACTGGAGAACAATACCTTTTATTTATGAGTTAAATAAATATATTTGGAACTCATTTGGTTTCATTTTTGTAACCTAAATCACTAGTTAACTAACTGGTAATTTAGATTATGAAAAATTAGTTTATTTTTATAATCTAAAATTGTCAGCTCGTTTTATTTTTATAATCTAAATTGGTCGCTCGTTTATTTTTATAATTCAAATTTGTCAGCTCGTTTATTTTTATAACTAAATTGTCAGCTCTGTTTATTTTATGAATCAGTTTGTCAGCTCGTTTATTTTTATAATCTAAATTGTCAGCTCGTTTATTTTTATAATCAATTGTCAGCCCGCTATTTTTTATAACTGTCAGCCGTTTATTTTTATAATCTAAATTGTCAGCCGTTTATTTTTATAATCTAAATTGTCAGCTCGTTTATTTTTATAATCTAAATTGTCAGCTCTATTTTTATGATCTAAATTGTCAGCTCGTTTTTATTTTTAGACAGATCTGAATTTGTCAGCTCGTTTATTTTTATAATCTAAATTGTCAGCTCGTTTATTTTTATAATCTAAATTGTCAGCTCGTTTATTTTTATAATCTAAATTGTCAGCTCGTTTATTTTTATAATCTAAATTGTCAGCTCGTTTATTTTTATAATCTAAATTGTCAGCTCGTTTATTTTTATAATTCAAATGACAGCCTGCTTATTTTTATAATCTAAATTGCTTTCCGTTTATTTTTATAATCTAAATTACATATTATTAATTAGAATCATTTGGCCCGTTTATTTTTATAATTCTAAATTGTCAAATATTATTTTATAATCTAAATTGTCAGCTCGTTTATTTTTATAATCTAAATTGTCAGCTCGTTTATTTTTATAATCTAAATTGTCAGCTCGTTTATTTTTATAATCTAAATTGTCAGCTCTGCCATTTTTATAATCTAAATTGTCAGCTCGTTTATTTTTATAATCTAAATTGTCAGCTCGTTTATTTTTATAATCTAAATTGTCAGCTCGTTTATTTTTATAATCTAAATGTCAGCTCGTTTATTTTTATAATTCAAACTGTCAGCTCGTTTATTTTTATAATCTAAATTGTCAGCTCGTTTATTTTTATAATCTAAATTGTCAGCTCGTTTATTTTTATAATCTAAATTAGTTTTCCAGCCTTATTATTTTTATAATCTAAATTGTCAGCTCGTTTATTTTTATAATCTAAATTGTCAGCTCGTTTATTTTTATAATCTAAATTGTCAGCTCGTTTATTTTTATAATCTAAATTGTCAGCTCGTTTATTTTTATAATCTAAATTGTCAGCTCGTTTATTTTTATAATCTAAATTGTCAGCTCGTTTATTTTTATAATCTAAATTGTCAGCTCGTTTATTTTTATAATCTAAATTGTCAGCTCGTTTATTTTTATAATCTAAATTGTCAGCTCGTTTATTTTTATAATCTAAATTGTCAGCTCGTTTATTTTTATAATCTAACTTGTCAGCTCGTTTATTTTTATAATCTAAATTGTCAGCTCGTTTATTTTTTATAATTCAAATTGTCAGCTCGTTTATTTATAATCTAAATTGTCAGCTCGTTTATTTTTATAATCTAAATTGTCAGCTCGTTTATTTTTATAATCTAAATTGTCAGCTCGTTTATTTTTAATCTAAATTGTCAGCTCGCTTTTTATTTTTATAATCTAAATTGTCAGCTCGTTTATTTTTATAATCTAAATTGTCAGCTCGTTTATTTTTATAATCTAAATTGTCAGCTCGTTTATTTTTATAATCTAAATTGTCAGCTCGTTTATTTTTATAATCTAAATTGTCAGCTCGTTTTTATTTTTATAATCTAAATTGTCAGCTCGTTATTTTTATAATCTAAATTGTCAGCTCGTTTTATTTTTATAATCTAAATTGTCAGCTCGTTTATTTTTATAATCTAAATTGTCAGCTCGTTTATTTTTATAATCTAAATTGTCAGCTCGTTTATTTTTATAATCTAAATTGTCAGCTCGTTTATTTTTATAATCTAAATTGTCAGCTCGTTTATTTTTATGATCTAAATTGTCAGCTCGTTTATTTTTATGATCTAAATTGTCAGCTCGTTTATTTTTATGATCTAAATTGTCAGCTCGTTTATTTTTATGATCTAAATTGTCAGCTCGTTTATTTTTATGATCTAAATTGTCAGCTCGTTTATTTTTATGATCTAAATTGTCAGCTCGTTTATTTTTATGATCTAAATTGTCAGCTCGTTTATTTTTATGATCTAAATTGTCAGCTCGTTTATTTTTATGATCTAAATTGTCAGCTCGTTTATTTTTATGATCTAAATTGTCAGCTCGTTTATTTTTATGATCTAAATTGTCAGCTCGTTTATTTTTATGATCTAAATTGTCAGCTCGTTTATTTTTATGATCTAAATTGTCAGCTCGTTTATTTTTATGATCTAAATTGTCAGCTCGTTTATTTTTATGATCTAAATTGTCAGCTCGTTTATTTGCGATCTAAATTGTCAGCTCGTTTATTTTTATGATCTAAATTGTCAGCTCGTTTATTTTTATGATCTAAATTGTCAGCTCGTTTTATTTTTATGATCTAAATTGTCAGCTCGTTTATTTTTATGATCTAAATTGTCAGCTCGTTTATTTTTATGATCTAAATTGTCAGCTCGTTTATTTTTATAATCTAAATTGTCAGCTCGTTTATTTTTATAATCTAAATTACTAGCTAGTTTATTTTTATAATCTAAATTACTAGCTAGTTTATTTTTATAATCTAAATTACTAGCTCGTTTATTTTTATAATCTAAATTACTAGCTCGTTTATTTTTATAATCTAAATTACTAGCTCGTTTATTTTTATAATCTAAATTACTAGCTAGTTTATTTTTATAATCTAAATTACTAGCTAGTTTATTTTTATAATCTAAATTACTAGTTAGTTGATGTGATAACTTGAATGGAATAGTCAAATATATTTTACCACATCCAAACATTTTTTAGCATTGCTTTTGAGGATTCTAGTTTAATAGCTAAAATGTCATGTATAGAAATACTTTTACTTTCATCATTTTATCCTAAGCAAGCCAATAAAGCTACAAGCACACAAGCGGTTACTGAGTGTGAGAGGATATGAGGAAAAAAATGCGATTAAAGAGAGAGAACAATAAAAGAACAGGAATTAAGACAAGATAATGATGGGCATTTAAATTTTTGGAGGTCAAAATAGACGTGGAAACAAGAAGATAGAAGAGAGTTCCACAAGTAATAAGTGTGATAGAAAAAGTTGTTACAGTTATAGCTAGTCATTTTGATTGTAATTGAATGAGACCTAGCAGACAATCCAGCACTGCACTTCAATTCATAGAGTCTAAATCCAATAGAGGAAAGTTCACCAGAATAATTACTGTTTATAGAAAAGGCAGAGGGAAGCCAAGTTATATAATTTTCCCGCCCAGTGTATTCAGTTTTCTTTTATGTGTCATGTCCCTTCAGATTGTAAGCAATCGTGGTTCTCCACAATTTCGCATCCTTTGTAGCGCTTCATAAATTTTGTCTTTCTGTAATCTCTCCTTGTTCTGCCATCTATTTACTCATGCTCTCCAGGTAGGTTATGCATTGTTTTCCTGTTTCTCTCGGCTTCAAATCTGTCCTGTGAGTATCAAATTTTCCAAGTCCTCTTTTCTCATTATGTACCTTAGAAACTTCAACACACTTCTTAATATTAAGTATTCTTCTTCTTGTGCCGTGTCCATTCAGGATGTAGGCGTTCATGGACTTCCACTTGGTTCTGTCTCTTGTCACTCTTTGTAATTTTTCTCTTGGCATCTTTTCTAAGCCCCACTCCGTCAAGCATTTGCTCAGACCAAACAAGTATGTCTCACGCTGCTTTCCCTTGTCGCTTCTTCCATTTATTTGACCTGTGAGTATCAAGTTCCCCAGGCCCTCCTTCCTCATTACATGTCCTAGGAACTTCATTTGTCCCTTCCTGATATTTAGTATCAGTTTTCTTCTCATTTGCATCGTTTCCAACACCTCATCGTTGCACACGTGCTCAGTTCATGGTATCCTCAGCATAAGTGTCTTTTTTGTTTCTTTTTTCTCTAAAACTTTGTCACCGCTCAAATATTTGGTCCATAGTAAGCATCCTTCTGTAGTATAAGCACATAATCTAGTATCATCAGTAGTTGAACCTGACTGGTACACTCAGGTCCTCAGTCATGCAGACTTCTTACTTCATACAAGCACAACCATCAATGTCTTCCAAACGTTTCTCTCTACCCCATTTCACTCACAAGAATAGAACACACAAATCCCTGGTCACAATGACTTATGATTTCATGGATGACAGTTTCACAAGGCCTGGGTCAACCTGTGGTAAGGTTTTCAGGCGCTTTTCAATGTTACTGCAGCTGGAATCATCTCCATGGGCTGATATTATCAAGAAATCTCCTCTCTGATAAATCCTCCATGAGATTCTAATCCAGGTCCCAACCCTTTTACAATGAAACCGATAAAATGTAACTGCAATTTCTACTCTAGCAGCTTCTTTTTTCACATTTCCTGCTTGTGGTATTCCCTTCTGTATACTTGCTTCCCCGACAGCTACAATCTCCAAGAATTTAAATGTAAGGTCAAGTCAATAGTCATCTATCTCACTAACTTGTATCCTTTCTCTCATACTCTTTTCTCCATCCACCCACTCCACCCCCATCACACCAGTATTCTCATCCTTCTATTACCCTCTTCCTGACATTCCCTATAACTTACCCTTCTTTCTCGTAACTTCTCCCTATGTAGCCCTCTCTGCGCAACAGTGGCAGTAAAACTGCCTTGCTTGATAATATGAAAATGATAATATGAAATGAAATGATTAAAAAAAAACAAAAAGGTTCCATAACATTCTAACCTCTTGGCCGTACATCCATTTGATAATCATACCACTAAAACAAATACCACTGGCCATTCCATGAACATTTTCATATCTTACAACATCATACTTACTCTTTCGCTGTAGACATGATCATTACCATTTATGTTTCCAATGATAAAGTCTTGGGCAATTTTGATCAATTCAATGGCGTTTTCCGAATGATTAGCAAAAGCTTGATCTAGAAAGATAAAAAAACAAAACAAAAAACTGTCATTAATGAGTTGAAAAAATTACTTTTGCTATTTAGTTTTCATTGATTTATTTTCTGCAGCTTATCAAGGTTTTGCGGGTTATTTAAAGCAAGAGGATATTTTTAGATTGTAAGAAAATTTTTTTTGGGAGATGATAATGGTTTCAATGACAACTCATAGCTAATGGAAGAAGTGGATTCATACCTTATCAGAATTTGATAAACAAGATATTATAATGTGGATATAAAGTGGAGGATCAATTTTATATTACAACCAATATATATGAAATAATACCTCACTTTGTGACAGTGGTAGTTTCTATACATCTACAGAATGCAATGGATAAATTGTCTAAATTGCACAAAAATAAAAATCACACCGACTTCATTTTAACAGATACATTTATCAAAATTACACAAAAATATCTCTAAATACTTTATTCAATAAAAACTTCTGTCTAAACCACATATTAAATGCTAAGTGATCTGTAGATAAATATTTACATCATTTTACAAGCATATAATAATCTACGAAACAAAAATAATACAAACTTTAAAGAATTTATTTATTTGATTTCCATAGCTTATCAACCCTCTACAGGTTATTTAAAGCCATGAAATATTTTGAGATTGTAAGAATGCTTGTTTTTCTTCTTTGGAGATGATAATTATTTAGTCATACAAGTTTTACTAATTAAACTAATAGAAGAGGTAGATTTATACCTAATCAGAATCTGATAAACAAACAAGAAATTATAATGTGGATATAAAGTGAGAGATCAATTTTATATAACAATCAATATATAAACTGACCCCTCAATTAATGGTCATGGCAGTTTCTATACATCTACAGAATGCGATAGATAAATTGTCTAAATTATACAAAAAAATAAAAATCACACCGACTTCTCATTTTAACAGATACATTCATCAAAATTACATAAAAATATCTCTAAATACTTTATTCAATAAAAACTTCTGTCTAAACCACATATTAAATGCTAAGTGATCTGTAGATAAATATTTACATCATTTTACGAGCATATAATAATCTAAAAAACAAAAATGTTACAAACTTTAAATAATTAATTTATTTATTCAATTTTCATACCTTATCAATTCTCTGCAGGTTATTTAAAGCCAGGAAATATTTTTAGATTGTAAGAATGTTTTTTTTTTCTTTGGAGATGATAATGATTTAGTCATACAAGTTTTACTAATTAAACCATGACTAAGAGAAGAGGTAGATTTATGCCTCGTCGTCAACTTGCGGCCATTGGCCGAGATAGAACTCACTACACCCCTCCAGTATTCCCTGTGCATTTGGAACCCTGGCGTAGTTTTGTAGCGAAATTCATAATCTTGTCAAATAGCTGAATACTTGATGCTTCGGCAGACTACCAAGGGTGTTTTTATTGTGATAACACTAGATGGGTTGCCTCCAGGCCCCATCCTGTTATTTAACCCATAACTGGAGGGAAGTGATGGATTAATACCTTTCCCAAGGGTACCAGTGCTAAAGTGAATGCAGGGTACTCAACTGGAATTTGAACTTGGCTCACCGATTTCTCTTTCCAAGCCGATATTCACTGCACCACAACGCACATCCATCACTGAATGCTTACAGCGCCTGGTATTCCCAAGCGGTGACCCATCTAAGTACTGACCAGGCTAAACGTTGCTTAACTTTGGTGATCGAACGAGAACTGGTGTATTCAATGTGATATGCCGTAAGCATTTATACCTAATCAGAATTTGATAAACGAATATAAAATTATGTGGATATAAAGTGGGGGATCAATTCTGTATTCCAATCTATATATAAACTGACCCCTCACCTTGTGGCCATGGTAGTTTCGATACATTTATACATTCATATTGCATAGAAGATAAATCTAAAATACAGGCTTGCGTAACTAATCAGTATTTCATTGATGGGTTGATTCATTTTCTATGGCTTATCAACCTTTTGCCGGTTATTTAAAGCCAGAGAATATTTTTAGATTGTAAGAATTGGGTGGAGGGAATTTAATAATGGTTTAGTGATAAAAGTCTTACAAATTAACTCATAGCTGGGGAGAGAAGAGGTGGATTCATACCTTTCTTGAGGGTATTTGCACATAAGTCAATATAACAAACTAAACAGGAACTGAACCTTGGCTCTCTGATCATCACTTCTGAGCCATTATCCATCACACCATCTAGTATTCTCAAGCAGTCACCTATCTAGGTACTGACCAGGATCAATGTTGCTTAACTTCAGTGATGTATGGGAACCAGGCTTTCAATGTGATGTAACCATAAGCCTTGCTTCTTAGTACTAAATTAAATCATATCAAAATATCCTGTCTGAGTAATTTGTTTGTTTTTTTATGGCTTATCAACCCTTGTCAGAAGTGCTTTATTATTAATGAATGTATCCCTGCCATCAAAAATAACGGCAAAATATTTGTGAATATTACTTGCTGTTTCCTCACAGATTATCCCCACTGAGCGTGATAAAAGGAAATGGTTATATATATATATATAAAGTCTTTATTATAATAGAGAGGATATATATTCTTCACTACTTGACATTTATTGCAAAAAATAAAATAATAAAGCACTATTAAATAACAAACACACAGCAAGTGCTTCAATGACTGGTATTGTGCGACAGACATGGGTTATGAGAAGTAGATATTATCCCCGAACGAGAAATCAGAAAGCTAAGTTCAAATTTCAGTTGAAATTGCATATCAATTATACACAAATATCCTTGG
The DNA here is from genome assembly GCA_037127315.1 of Ascarosepion bandense. Lineage (NCBI taxonomy): Eukaryota > Metazoa > Mollusca > Cephalopoda > Sepiida > Sepiidae > Ascarosepion > Ascarosepion bandense. The sequence goes on from JBBBDQ010001417.1 coordinate 7,830,403, forward strand.
TATTAATCCGTCTCTTCTCTCCAACTATGGGTTAAATAAGACAAATAAGGTTCTTTAGCCTTGGTGGCCAACCAGTCTACTGCAGGAAGTAATGGCAATGTACTGCATGGAAAATCTTCTGCCCAGTCAGTCATGTCTCTTTCGAGACATGATTGCCCAAGTGTGTATGATGTATGGCACTTAACTGACTGATTAAAAAGAATGAATTAAGCCGATGCTGCTTTAATATTGTCTCTCTCTTTTTCTTTCTTTCTCCATGAGTGTGACTGGAGGGAAATACACACACACACACACACAAATACACAAGACCAACATGCTAGTCTTTTTTTTAAAATCGTATCACCTCAAGCAAGGTGGTGATGCCACTGATGCGCAGGGGGCTACATAAGAGTAAAAAGATTAGGGAGCAACATAAGAGTAAAAAGATTAGATAGGAGGAGAGTAAAGAGAAAGACGAACCAGTTAGAAAGGAGTAAGAGAAGGATGGGAATGCAGGTGTGATTACAGTTGCAAAGGTGGAGAGAAAGGAAAGGAAATACAGGGTGGTGAAGAAAGAACTAGAGTCAAGTGGTTAAGAGAGGAGTATTGACATTGCATTTAAATTCCTGGAGATTGTAGCCATCAGGAAAGCAAGAATATGGAAGTGAGTTCCACAAGCAGGAAGTGTGAGAAAAGAAGCTGCAGGAGTAGAATTGTCATCTGTGAATGGGTGAGACCCACTTGCCAGTCTGGTTGCACAAGTAAATACCTGTTGCAGGAGCACCAGTGACTTAAGCTTGTTGGAACAAAAGCCATGAAAGTATTTATAGAACAGACAGAGGGAAGCCACATCCTGTTGGTGGGGAAGTGGCTGGAGTTGAGCTGCCAAGTCGGTACCTATCACATTGCTGATTCTACTTTCTTTTTTTTTTTCATATTGTTCATGTATCTAGCTTCTAAGTAATACAGCAGTCAGATATTGCAGTACTGGGCATTCTGAACATATTTTAAAGAAAATAAATGGTCTTCATTCTTTTTTGTACAAAGCTACCCCTAAATGGTGAGAAGAACCACTTATTGTAAGACTAGCAGTGTAGCCTGGCGTTGCTCGGGCGTAATGAAAGCTTTAAAACTAATCCATGGTCCTGGAGCTCAGACTCTTTGGACGTTGGCACGAAAGACTAAAAAGGAATAGTTGTTTCCAGTTAAAGCGAAACTGTAGACTGAAAGAAAAATGAATGGATGTAAGTCAAATTCTGATTTCCTGGTATCGATATCAAATAAGTTTTTTTCGTCGTAAACTGAATTTTGAAGGCTAAATAAGTCCTCTGAGTAAATGGTATCATGGCTGAGACTAAGAACTACAATTATACCTACTGAGAGCCAAATCTGAAACAAAAACTAAAATAAAAAAAATACAGACATACAGGCAGATAAAGAGACACACACACACAAACATCTTGCCTTTTATATATATATATAAAATCGATTTTCTGCATTATTGTAAGAACTGCAACCTTGAAACTTTTGAATATCATTTCTTATGTCTTTGTCTATGAGTGTACCAAATTTGATTAAAATCGGACCACTCCTTCTATCACCCGATTTTTTCGATTATCGATATTTATCGGGGGTACCTTGACACAAAACCTAGCTAAGAACCCTCGCAGATGCTTATAGTACAACTGTGTAAATTTTCAAGAAAATTGGTTCAGCCGTTTCGGAGTCTATAGGTAATGGACACACACACAAAGTTCCATTTATAAATAAGTTTACATTTAGATATCTGAAATGGAAATTTAGACACCTGACATTTGTTTTCATTCATGCCTGACTACGGTAGTTCCTTTACGATGGGCCTACTTCTTGCGTAGTCTAAGTATCTTCCCTTTTGTCTACATAAAGCATAAAACCTCATCCACTATGTATGCCACTTAAAATAAAAAATACCGTATATAAATGAAAAATCTATTAATTTTCCCCCGTTTCAAATTTGTATTTATTTTCGTTTCCCAACTGTTTACATTGCCTTTCCAATGACAAACTTTTTTTTAAGGATTAGCAGTATGTAGTGCAACTTGTCTCACAAGTTGCGGCACATCTTCCAGTTATGATAATCTGTGGGAGGTAGCCTAATGAAGTTTACCTGTACCATTCAAGTTAGCCAAAGATACCTTGAGAACATGGGCTTACCAGGTAGGTTATGGTCACCAAAAACACATGAATATTAACCCCACTGTAAGCTCTTCTGGAAATAGTACAATGAATTCTAGCTAGAAAGGCCTGAACTGATGAATATGGAGTAGAGATAATTTGAATATTTACCATGGAAATAGCCATAAAGTAGCCTAAGATTCTTTCATTAAGGTTAACCAAAGATGCTGTGAGAATGTAGATTTAACCAGGGGTTAAAGTTCATACATTTTCTGTGACTGTAACCAGTCACAGAAAATGTATGAACTTTAACCCCTTCAAAATAAATTTAGTTGTGTATACTGCAATGTGTCACCAAAAATGCATATTTTTTTAACCTCTTCAAAAAAGAAAAGAAAAAAAAAATGAAAAAAAATTTACTTGTGTATAATGCAATCCCACATTTTTTTGTATAAAACTATCACAAAAACTTGCATTATATGCGAGTATATATGGTATGTTTTAAATAAATTCCTATAAGATGTTGATATCATAAAAGCAGGCATTATCATATTATCAGTAGGCTGAGAGAAGAGAAAAAAGTGCTTACTGGATTCTCGTAAGTCTGAAGTACAAGAATGCAGCATCATTTCCAGAAGGCGCCGTTTCAATTCATTTGGATGCCTTAACAATTCATAAGACTGATTCATTTTGTCAAGACATGAAAACACTTGACCTCGCTCCTGAGAACATGAAAAAGAAAATACATATAAAAAAATTTATTATTATATAGAAATATAGGCTGTTAATGTTAATACATAAAAAAAAACTTTACAAAAATTTACTTAGAGGAACATTGATTAAAATAAAACAATGTAATACAAATACTATTTAGCTGTTGCAAGAATATTAACAGTAATATAATATTAACAATATTATATGACTGTTAATATTACTAACATTAATAACAGTAATATGTAATGTAATATTAACAGTAATATGTAATGTAATATTAACAGTAATATGTAATGTAATATTAACAGTAATATGTAATGTAATATTAACAGTAATATGTAATGTAATATTAACAGTAATATGTAATGTAATATTAACAGTAATATTAGTCATTTCTTTTTCGGATTCATTGCTACTTAAATTTGAAATTTAAGACATCTTTTAATTAAAAATTTGAAATTTATAATGTCTTTCAATTAAAAAAGTTAAAATTTGTAATGTTTTCTAATTAAAACAATTTTTCAGAAAAACAGATTTGTTAAGTCCAATAACAGTTACAGGTATACCTCACCTTATGTCGGTAATTTGTTCCAGCAGAGACAACTTAAGTCTAATTTGTTTGTCTCAAAAAATTTACTTACTAGGCTAAACCACAAATAAGTAAAATTAGTTTTTAAAATGTTTACATTGAAAAATGGTATTTAACAATTTCCATTTTTTGATTCTTCATGTCTTTTATAAAAAGTTTATCAGCAATGATCAAGAGTTTTAAAATTATACAGAAAAAATATACATGTTTCACAAACAAATGACGTACAGATATACCTCACATCGGTAATTGGTTCCAGGAAAGATAACAAGTGGAATTTACTTGTCACGAGGCTAAGCCACAAATAACCATTCCCAGTTCTATATTTTATTTATAAATGTATTTTTCATAATAAATGGTCAATAAGAATATGTTTTAAGCTTGCAAACAAATAAATTCTAATTTTTAATATAGTACAGAAAAAAAGATAATCTAAATTTACGAATATATGAATTAAATGTAGATGTTTACAATTTGGCGATGTTTACAGTACATCGGACTCTTTATTTGTGAATGTGGTTTGCCCTAAGACATTATAAAAAAATGATTTTGTAAGGTTCACTAAACAAATACAGTGATTAAAATTATTTTGTGATAGTAGAAAATAGACTAAATGTTAAATTTACCTCTTATTTACCTTCAATATTTAATCAAGAACGTAGTCAGCATCAACAGTTTATTCTGGCTGTTATTTGTTTTTTTTAAATTTACTGGTTGAGGGTTCCTTGAACCATGTTCTTTTCTTCAAAGATTATGTAAGGAGCAAAAGCTATAGGAACTACCATGGAAAATGCCAATATTGAGCTCTTACAAAGCTGCTAAATAAGACGACAACACAGTCACAAATTATTATCATCATCTTTGTTGCAATTTGTACGACGTTTCAGCCGTTGTCCGCTCTGGCCTGTTTCAGGTGCTAGGAATTTCGAACAGAACCCTTTATTACAATCACTGGGGTATATCATTCTCATCCCTTGCGTAGAACCTCTTTTGGTAGTCATGAGTTATTTCCCTCTAACCCTCTGAGTTACTTGTTCACCAGAAATTCACTTGTTCTTGTCCTTAAGGACACTTGTCCCAGTGAATACAGATGTTGGTTAGTTCCTGTGACTTGACCCCGAATTCTAAGTTCAATACCAGTGGTGAACAAGTAACTTAGAGGGTTACAGAGAGATAACTCATGACTATGAAAAGAATGATATACCCCAGTAATTGTAATAAAAGGTTTGATTCGAAATTCGTAGCACCTGAAGGCCGGAGTGTACAACAGCCAAAATGTTGTACAAATGGCAATAAAGATGAGGACAATAGTCCAAATAATGTAAATAATACCTCATCTCAGAAATATAGACAAATAGAATGATCTATTATTAAACGTCATACAAATGGCAACAAAGATGAGGACAATAGTCCGAATAATGTAAGTAGTGTAAATAATACCTCATCTCAGAAATATAGAGAAATATAGTTACAGATGTTTACATATTTTTGTTCTTTAGGATTTATGATCATTAACATTTACCGTAAATGTATGCACTTTAATATGATTTTATATACTTTTATTCTCATTTATGGTACAGTAATGTGATTTTATGTGCTTTTAATGCTTTTCTATTGGTGTTACAACTTTAATATTCATGGCAGACAGAAATAAAGTTGAATAAAATGACTTAAACTTGATTTTTATTTTTCCATATATTTTTTTTAACAAATGATATATAATTGAGAACAACTTAATTCGAAACAATATAAACTGAGGTATACATATATCACTCTTTCCAGTATTGATCGGACTCTCTTTCCTAACCTTTTGTTTTAAGTTCCTGTGACTTGACCCAATGACTTGTGAGTTCAATACCAGGCTACAGCAGTGGTGAACAAGTAACTTAGATGGAGATAACTCATGACTACCAAAAGAGGCTCTACACAAGGGATGAGAATGATATACCCTAGTGATTGTAATAAAGGGTTCGATCCAAAATTCCTAGCACCTGAAGAAGACCGGAACATACAACGGCCGAAATGTTGTACATGTAGAATCATCAGCATGTCTTGATTTCTTTTCCAAGTTACATGTGATATTAATTTTAGTTGTTACTTCTGTTGAAAACCCTTGAGTGACAATGTTCTTGTTATTTTGTTAAATTGTTTGTGATTCTTTAACATAAGCCAACAAGGTTTAAAGAAGAGGGTCATTCCTAAGACCTACAGAGTTCATTAAGTAAAAGTCATTTTTAATGAGAACTGTACTGTTGAAAATTTGCCAGTTGTGAAAAAAATAGGGTAGAATCTCAGAGATAAAGTATTTGTAGGTATAGACCCGTTTGTGATGATTGTCACCATACATTGTTGATTTCTATGTACACACAACATATTGAATTCCTTGCATTCACTTACACGCAAATACCTTTGGGAAAGGTATTAATCCAACACTTCCCTCCAGTTATGGGTTAAATAAGAGAACAGATTGGGTTCTATAGCCTTGGCAGGTAACCAATCTACCACAGAAAGTAATGGCAATCTCCTGCGGGATAACCTTCTGCCCAGTCAGTCGTGTCTCTTTCGAGACATGATTGCCCAAGCGTGTATCACATATGGCACTTAACTGACTGACATGTAGACTAATGTTTTCATTTTTGTTATCACCTTTCAGCTGTCGTGTCCTCAAGTCATGCAGTGACCACAATAACAGTTTTTTCTTTTTGATTACATAGTCATATCTGTTTGCATCTTCTGATACAAAACTTGTTGTCTCTTGGACTTGGAGGCAACTCATACTATGCAAAGCAAAGGCAAAACACAACAAACAGTATTTACATTATTTGGACTATTGTCCTCATCTTTGTAGCCATTTGTAAGATGTTTTCGGTTGTTGTACACTCCGGCCTTCTTCATATCGATGGAGAAAGGGGATCACTGCCCCCTATGGGATGAAGTTGAAATAATAGATAGAGAACGCCACTGGAAACTATGTAAAAGAATCAGCATATATGCTAGGCTTAAAAGATCTCCTAAGCCGATGAAACATAGAGATGAACACAATATTGGAACCAGTAACACGGAGTGCCATAGAAAATCATTAGAGTCAAAAATTGCAATATGAGATCTGGTAAAATATACTAGAGAAAGCCATTAACATCAAAAGAAAATGCTAGAGAAAGCCATTAACATCAAAAGAAAATGCTAGAGAAAGCCATTAACATCAAAAGAAAATGCTAGAGAAAGCCATTAACATCAAAAGAAAATGCTAGAGAAAGCCATTAACATCAAAAGAAAATGCTAGAGAAAGCCATTAACATCAAAAGAAAATGCTAGAGAAAGCCATTAACATCAAAAGAAAATGCTAGAGAAAGCCATTAACATCAAAAGAAAATGCTAGAGAAAGCCATTAACATCAAAAGAAAATGCTAGAGAAAGCCATTAACATCAAAAGAAAATGCTAGAGAAAGCCATTAACATCAAAAGAAAATGCTAGAGAAAGCCATTAACATCAAAAGAAAATGCTAGAGAAAGCCATTAACATCAAAAGAAAATGCTAGAGAAAGCCATTAACATCAAAAGAAAATGCTAGAGAAAGCCATTAACATCAAAAGAAAATGCTAGAAAGAAAGCCATTAACATCAAAAGAAAATGCTAGAGAAAGCCATTAACATCAAAAGAAAATGCTAGAGAAAGCCATTAACATCAAAAGAAAATGCTAGAGAAAGCCATTAACATCAAAAGAAAATGCTAGAGAAAGCCATTAACATCAAAAGAAAATGCTAGAGAAAGCCATTAACATCAAAAGAAAATGCTAGAGAAAGCCATTAACATCAAAAGAAAATGCTAGAGAAAGCCATTAACATCAAAAGAAAATGCTAGAGAAAGCCATTAACATCAAAAGAAAATGCTAGAGAAAGCCATTAACATCAAAAGAAAATGCTAGAGAAAGCCATTAACATCAAAAGAAAATGCTAGAGAAAACCATTAACATCAAAAGAAAATGCTAGAGAAAGCCATTAACATCAAAAGAAAATGCTAGAGAAAGCCATTAACATCAAAAGAAAATGCTAGAGAAAGCCATTAACATCAAAAGAAAATACTAGAGAAAGCCATTAACATCAAAAGAAAATACTAGAGAAAGCCATTAACATCAAAAGAAAATACTAGAGAAAGCCATTAACATCAAAAGAAAATACTAGAGAAAGCCATTAACATCAAAAGAAAATACTAGAGAAAGCCATTAACATCAAAAGAAAATACTAGAGAAAGCCATTAACATCAAAAATTAAAATATGAACTCTGGTAAAAAAGGGTTACTGGACATTAAGTTTATAAATCTCAAAAATTCAGTTGTTTTTGTCCTTAAGGACACATGGCCCAGTAACTTGACCCAAAGAGTCGCAAGTTTAATACAAGGCTACAGCAGTGGTGAACAAGTAACCCGCAGGGTTAGAGGGAGATAACTCATGACTTCCAAAAGAAGCATTATTACACACGGGATGAGAACGTCGTACAAATGGCAACAAAGATGAGAACAACAGTCCGAATAATGTAAATACTACCTCATTTCAGAAATATAGACAAACAATTAGACAACATTTCAATTGCGTACCATCTGGTTATCTTCAGATGTAGACATGACTAGTATCTTAATAACAAAAATAATGATAATCTTGTAGACTTACCTTCCATGCAGCTGTATCAGAGCCCTCCACACCTTTCCACATGATGGTCAATAGGATGATCAACATGTTCTGTGTGAATTCTTCATTCTTTTCCACCGATTCCCTCACGTAGATCTTCTGGATTCCGAGGTTATCTAACGCCCTCTGGAAATTCTCTGCCTGCATTGCTGATGCCTGACTCTCTTCCAGTACTTCTTCTTCTTCTTCCTCTGGTACCGTAGGCACATCGTTCATGCTCTCACTGTGGGAAAGCAGGCCATTTGATAGCCCCTCCATTCCCTTCCATCCGACACGCTGTGCAAGACTGCTAAGATCCTCAGCGCTTGTACTTGAACTTCGACTCATGGACCGCTCCTCGGAATCTTCTCCAAGATTCCAATAGTCATTTTTCACCTGCTCATACATTGGAGGGCCCATTGTGTTGTTTGGCGAGAGAAGGCTGACTGAGCTCCTTGATGTAGGAATATCCAGAAACATTCGATTGGCTCGATTCTCAGTTTCTGTGCTTCCTGGTTTGCTGGTTATTTCATTGGTTCCACTTGGAGTCCCTACTCGAATAGTACCCTCATCACTTATCTTAAGGATGGGTTGGGAAAATGAACCCAAGCTAAAATTAGTGGTCTTCGGGTAGGAGATAAATAGCTTACAGAGAATCTCTTGCCAGCAGAGTTGCTTGGAAAAGTTCTTAGCGGCACCAGACTTTGAAACAAGTAATTGTAAAATCTGCAATGATAATCAGAATCACATTAACATTCTTTCCTCATTTGAAAAATCTCCCCACTAAAATGTTCAAGAGAGAGAAATGCTTTATTTTATGGACAAAGAAGACGTTCACCTATATTAATATGTTTTGTTAAAAATGACCGACAAGGAAGATTTTATTAGTTTTATTATTTAATTTTCACAGTATCTATACATTTTTGCTGGAGATAAAGAGTGTAAAAATGTTCTATAATTTTTTACTTTCCAAGCACTTTCAGCCACTTTACTTCAAGGATGTTATTTTTCCAGTGTTATTTTGCCCTCATGTTTTGACTAATTTTTGTTTTTGAAAAAGGACAGTATTTAAAAGCTATCACGTGACGTGCACAACCGGTCATCATGTGAACATGTGTCTATTTAAAAAAAAAAGCAAAAAGAAAATACCTTCAAAACTCCATTTCCACTATTCACAAAATTTTCTGCCATCAACCTTACATTTAACAATGGAAATGGAGCTTTGAAATTTTTTTTTCAAAATAGATGCTCATGCGATGACCAGCTGCGAGCATCATGTGATAACTTTTCAAGATTGCTCCTTTTCAAAAAACAAAAATTACAGTCAAAACATGGGAACAAAATAACATCCTTGAAAATGGCCAATGAAGTGGCTGAAAGCGCTTGGAAAGTCAAAAATTATGGAGCATTTTTACACTCCTTATCTCTAGCAAAAAGGAAGCATACTGAAAAAATAAAAAAAATTTACGTTAAATAAAAAAAAAAATTTACGTTAAAAAAAAAATTTACGTTAAATAAAAAAAATTTACGTTAAATAAAAAAATTTTACGTTAAATAAAAAAATTTACGTTAAATAAAAAAAAATTTACGTTAAATAAAAAAAATTTACGTTAAATAAAAAAAATTTACGTTAAATAAAAAAATTTTACGTTAAATAAAAAAAAATTACGTTAAATAAAAAAAATTTACGCTAAATAAAAATTTTTTACGTTAAATAAAAATTTTTTACGTTAAATAAAAAAATTTTACGTTAAATAAAAAATTTTTTACGTTAAATAAAAATTTTTTACGTTAAATAAAAATTTTTTACATTAAATAAAAAAAATTTACGTTAAATAAAAAATTTTTACGTTAAATAAAAAAAATTTACGTTAAATAAAAAAAAATTTATGTTAAATAAAAAAAAATTACGTTAAATAAAAAAAATTTTACGTTAAATAAAAAATTTATATCTTCCTTGTCATTCGTTTTTAATGAAACATATGAAAGAGAAAGTTTGCTGGTCAAATATACATTAACTATAAACTGTTATCCATTACACCATCTGTACATCCACACAGACTGATCCAAAGAATTGACTTTAATGGATCATAACAAGTATTCTAATATCAATGGAGATTGTATTTTTGGAAATTTCTTTTTACCTGTCTACTGGTTTCCAATTTTGTGACCATGTCACTTTCCTGGATGAGTTGTAAAAGGCTCAAGATGCCACTGTAGCACTGTGAAGAGTCAGCTGTAAAAAAGAAAAAAAGAAAGTGATGAGTTGTCATACCTTAACAATATTACAATCCCAGAGTAATAATAAAATAGCAACAAAATTCTTTTTTTAAATTTCATGTAATATAAAAATTGAATAAATGTAAATATTACAATATAAATATTAAAATATATTGATTGGTTCATTTTCTATGGCTTATCAACCCTTTGCTAGCTATTTAAATCCCAAAAATTTTCAGATTCCAAGAATTTTTATTTTATTTTTTAGATAATGGGTTACAGATATAAGATTTGATAATTAACCCATTGCTGAGGGGGGAAAAAGTGAATTCATAACTTTCTTAAGGGTATTAGTGAATCCAGTGAGAATTGCAACTCGGCTATCCAAATAACAATTTCAAGACATCCATTACACCACCTGTACATCCAAGCTTATACAACACCTGGTATTCCCAAGTGGGAACCCATCTAAGTATTAAGCAGGCTCAATGTTGCTTAACTTCAGTGATCGTATGGAAACCAATGTTTGGGCATGATATGGCCGTAAGTAATAAATATTTAACGGTGAATATATTATCAAATATGAATCAGGTACAAATATCATATTAGCCACCTGTCAAGGTTGATTATAATGTTGAACAGGTTAGATTGTAGTGAGCAGGGAAACATTTTGTGGAAAGAAGTTGCTTTCACCAATAGAATACAAAGGGAACTTCTACAAGGTGTGTGGCATAGTGAGTCTTAGTCTTCAAGGTTAAAAATGGAGGAATTATTCTATGTGCACTGTCCTTTCAGGATGTAGGCAATTACGGCTTTCCACATTTCGCTATTCCTGGTGGCTCTTAGCACACTTTCTCCTGTAACACCACACAATTCTTGTTCTGTCAACCACCTACTCGGGCCCTTCAAATATGTTATTCGCTGCTTTCCCCTGTCTTTTCCCCTCTATCTGGCCTGTTAGTATCAGGTTCTCCAAGCCCTCCTTTCTCATTACACATCCTAGGAACGTTAGCTGTCTCTTCCTGATGCTCAGTATTAATTCTCTTTTCGTTTCCATCCTTTCCATAACCTCATCATTGCTCACATGGTCAATCCATGATATCCACAGAATCCTTCTGTAGAACCACATTTCAATTGCTTCAAGTTTTTCCTTCATCTTTGATACACTGCCATATTGGAGAACTGACATGACATAGCAATCCAGTATTCTTTTCTTTGTTTCTAGTGAAATTTTGTATGAGAATAGCTGTTGTATCCTTGAGAAAGGGTCACAATATACAAGGTTGTTACTCAAGGGAAAAGAACACCTGACACAATAATAGATGAAAAGATGAAAGAGTTATTACAATAGAGAGTACAATAAGTGGATAGAAAGAGATTATTAAGACATTACTAATCTCTAACGCAAGACGCCAGTGAATGTAATGCTCACTATATATATATATATATATATATATATATATATATATAGTTCTGTTTTTAGAATTTCTCCATGTGTAGTGAAAAGTCATGAGATATTAAAATGAAGGGAATTTGACCATTTTCTTAGAAAACTGTTTATTTTGTGTGTTAGTCTGTTTTAGAATTTCTTCACGTGTAGTGCAAAGTCAAGAAATGTTAAAATGAAGGGAATTCAACTGTTTTCTTTGAACTTTTTATTATGTATGTTAGTCTGTTTTAGTATAATTTCTATAAGTAAAGCTGGGATTGGGAAAAATCCAGGGCGCATATTGATGTTTTGGTAGTACTGGATAGTGAAACATCAATTTGCACCCCGGATTTCCTGGTTAAAAAGAAGTGTCTGTCACCAAGTTTTTTCAGTTAGAATTTTTCCTTTAAGAGCAAACACATGATCTGCAAAAGGTTGAGATAGGGAAGTGGTTTCTGTGAATTTATCCTCTCAGTTACTGACAATTAATTGGCAAAGGTTCCCTTACTACAAGAAAACTCCGAGTGAAAAGACAGTTGGTTTGATTTGACTCTCATAGTATGGGATGTGCGTTGTGTTGCAGTGGATATCGGCTCTGAACTAGAAATCGGGGTGCCGAGTTCGAATTCCAGCTGAATTCATTATGTTCACTTACGCGCAAATAACCTTGGGAAAGGTATTAATCCGTCTATTCCTTCCAGTTATGGGTTAAATAACAGGACAGATTGGGTTCTATAGCCTTGGTCGGCAACCAGTCTACCGCAGAAAGCAATGGCAACCTACTGCGGGGTAATATTCTGCCCAGTCAGTCATGTCTCTTTCGAGACATGATCGCCCAAGTGTGTATCACGTATGGCACTTAACTGACTGACTGAATATAATAGTTGGAATAATGATTAAGGCTTCTACTGGTCGTAAAGTGGGGGATCAGTTTATTACTTCATAACAATAGGAAACTGATCCCCCCCACTAATTACTACATAATAATATAATACATTTCTTCCCCCTCTAGCTATGAGTCAAATAGCAGGACAGATTGGGTTCTATAGCCTTGGTCGGCAACCAGTCTACCGCAGAAAGCAATAGCAACCTACTGCGGGGTAATCTTCTGCCCAGTCAGTCATGTCTCTTTCGAGACATGATCGCCCAAGTGTGTATCACGTATGGCACTTAACTGACTGACTGAATATAATAGTTGGAATAATGATTAAGGCTTCTACTGGTCGTAAAGTGGGGGATCAGTTTATTACTTCATAACAATAGGAAACTGATCCCCCCCACTAATTACTACATAATAATATAATACATTTCTTTCCCCTCTAGCTATGAGTCAAATAGCAGGACAGATTGGGTTCTATAGCCTTGGTCGGCAACCAGTCTACCGCAGAAAGCAATAGCAACCTACTGCGGGGTAATCTTCTGCCCAGTCAGTCATGTCCCTTTCGAGACATGATCGCCCAAGCGTGTATCGCGTATGGCACTTAACTGACTGACTGACTCATAGTATGGTCTTGGTGCATTGGCCTGAAAACAGTTGTGAAGACTAATGCTGTGACATACTCAGTACAACTTACTATGCAACTGTTGTCACCTAAATACCAGTTCAAGCCACATCACATGATATAATGTCACACAAATCATGAGATAACAGCTTTTTGCTAGTACTAACGGTTTACTTAACACTTGAACAAGTCATGATTGTAATGATTGGGGAGACATTCTTTTGAGAGGTTAGTTCCACAAAGCAGTGGTTCATTGGAAAAAAAAAAAAAAAAAAAAATGGCTCAAGTGGAACTTAGATCTCACCAATAAAATACGAAGGGAATGAGGGTGATTCATTACAATGTGTGTGGCATGGAGGTGCTTAGTCATGACGTTTAGAACTGATGGGATTAAGGAATGTAGTTTGTCTAAGCATTTTTCAAGGAAATAGCAATAGAACTAAAAGACTTGCAATATTTTGTCTGCATGTGAAAGAGAACTTTAATAATTGTATAAGAACCAATATTTCAACATGATATGGCATTAAGCTTAGGAAAAGAAAAAATTTGGGGAGTGTAATAAACTGGGCTAAGCAGTGTTTAAAAAAAAAGTCCTTGAAAAACTTATGTTTATAAGCCAGCAAATATGATCCAAAAACATAACATTTTAATAAATAATCAGAAATTTGAAGTTTGTAAGAAACACTAGGCAAAGCCGTTCTAAGAAAAAGAAAAGAAACTTAACGGGTAAGATTAACAGTACCTGAGAGCATCATTTGGTCTATGAGCAATTTGATCATGGGCTGAGATATGGAGCACTTTTTCATAAGACTGAACATTCCCGTATACCCCATTTCATGGAGGCGTAATCGTAATTTGCTCTTGTCATAGACTTTGTCAGTATTCAGCAGGACATGAATCAACTGAAATCAAAGAAAACATAGATAACCAAAGAAAAATAGCTGAATACAAGGTAAAATTTTATCAGCAAAGTTTTTCTTAATTTCTTTTTAATGAGAGCCACTTAAGGTAGAGTGCTCCTGAATGAGATCATTGTATATAGATAACAATTGATCCTCCTGGACATGAAAATTTGGTTATTTTTATTTTGCAGCATATCAACAACTCTATGGGTTATTTAATGCCTAAATCAATTTCATAAACTACTAATTGTAGTATTTGTTTGACAAAGTGTGGTTGGTAGAGAAATTAATGATCGTTTGGATCTGTTCTCCCAGCTACTTTACATAGAACCCGGAACATTGCTTCGTTTGGGACTCGAGTACCCTGCGCATTGTAAACAAAACACTGTCTCCCAAACACCGGTGTAGCCTTCACAAATCACCAACACCAAACTGTTTCTGAAACAAAAGTTGGCTTTTTTTTTTATGCGTTTTTGGTCTCGGGCAAGAAAGCAAAATTTCTTGCATGTGAGAGCCTTGCTTTCGCCGATGATGCATGTGCGGTGTCATTCCAAAAACAGCCTTGTATGAACTCGCCTCACGGATCCATGATGTGTACAAATGCATGTGCAGACAACCCACCTTCTCTTGCTTCAGTGAGGTAAGTCTCTGCCACACTAATTGACCCGCAAGAAATGCTGACTTATATGAAGTAGGAATCTCATATTCTAATGAACTGCCGTCTTAGCTAGACAGTGTTGGATTCTATTTACATCTTTCCATAAGCAGAACAAGTGTTTGGTAGTCTTATTTGGATATTAGCAGTATAGCCCAGGTGTAATGAAAGCTTTAAATCTAATCTATGGTCCTGGAGCTCAGACTCAGCCTAAAGAATATTTGTGTGAAGTTTGGTGAGAATCAGATAAAAATTGTGGATTTGTATAAAGGACATACAGACAGATAAACAGACACACACAAACATCTTGCCTTTTATATATATTATCGATTTTCTGCACTATTTTAAGAACTGCAACTTTGAAACTTTTGAATATCGTTTCTTATGTCTTTGTCTATGAGTGTATCAAATCTGATTAAAATCAGACCACTCCTTCTTTAACCTGATTTTTTTGATTATCGATATTTATCGGGGGTACCTCGACACAAAACCTAGCTAAGAACACCCGCAGATGCTTATAGTACAACTGTGTCAATTTTCAAGAAAATCGGTTCAGCTGTTTCGAAGTCTATAGGTGACAGACACACACACAAAGTTGCATTTATAAATCTTATTTGGATATTTATGGAATGGTCCTTCCTTAAAATTTTTGGTTTACTAAAATTGTTTGTTCTAACAGTGTTACACTTTTATGTTGAATAAATTTTTAGAAGTAGGGCTTCTTTTATTATCACACTATGTAGGTGAAATGGGTCAACAGTTGGAAGAACAGCTCACCCAATACATACCAGCCAATATTCCTTTGGGGGAGGAGGGGCAATTTGCAAAAGTGCGTGAATACAAAAAGTTCAGTGGTAGCTGAATATTTGATACAAAATTACAGCTAAGACAATGTTTTATACACAAGGCTAATTCTGAGTCTCACTTAAAAGTGTTGGATTCTATTTACATCAAGTCCTACAAGCCATCTCTCAGTTGTCTTTTTTGGATATTTACAGAATAGTCCTTCCTTAACATTTTCACTTTGGTTTACTGACACCACTGATTCTAACAGTATCACACTTTGATGTTGAATAAAGCCTTAGTTAGAACATGTACCAGCCAATATTCATAAGAGTAAATGTGACGATTTGCATATGTGTGTGTGTGTGTGTGTGTGTGTGTGTGTGTGTGTGTGTGTGAATACAACAGGTTTGGTGACAGCTGAACATTTGACACAAAAACCAACCATGTGCCAGGTTTTAGAGCCAAGACAATTTTTCAGAATTTCATTTCAAAGTGTTGGAGTCTATACGAAGTTCTACCAGCCATCTCTCTATAAGCAGAATGAGTGTCTGGTAGGCTTAAAAGCAAGTAGTGTGTAAGAGTTATATTTTGTTTCAGGTAACATTTTGTCTTGGATTTTCAATTTTAGTTATTGTCCCTCTTTTCATTCTTGATCTTAGCTCTGATGGAAGGAGACCAATTAACCAGTTTGTCTTCATATTTAACATTTTATGGTAATATTTATTTTGTTATAAACTTTTTATTTTGACTTTTAATATGCCCATATATATAAAAAATCTACATAGTGCGATGGGTAAATTGTCGCCATTTGCCTTGTAAAATTTTGCAAAGTAATAATAAAAGAAACATTCTATTTTCATTTAGAATTATCCACTTGGTAATAAATACTGAAATACATACTTTTTTTTAAAAAAAACTGGTGGCCTAATAATTATGTACTCGTGTATGTATCTGAATATGTTTGGGAAGTAATTAAAATTATTCACTTGACAATAAAAATAACAAAAAAGAAACAAATTATAAAAATCTTTAACACTCTAGGATTCGCAATAGACATAAAAACAAATCTAAAAATAGTAAATTTCCCACGTAAAATTCTCAACCTAAGCAACAGTACATACAAATCATATAGAAAAAAAAAAACCTTATATATAAACAAAAATTCCAATTACCTCTCAAACATATTCAGATACATACATACATACACTAATTATGTATTAGTGTATGTATCTGAATATGTTTCACCAGATTTTTTAAAAGAAATTATGTATTTCATACTATTTTTAGTATTTATTGCTAAGTGGATAATTCTAAATCAAAATAGAATGGTTCTTTTGTTATTATTACTTTGCAAAATTTTACAAGGCAAATAGCGACAATTTACTCATCGCACCCTGTAGATTTGCTATATATATATATATATAGAAAAAGTATGCTATCGGCCATATTAGGCCACCCCAGTTTTTTAAAAATGATATATTTCATACTATTCCTAGTATTTTTCTCAAGTGGATAATCCTAAATGAAAATAGAATATTTTTTTTTTTGTTATTATTACTTTGCAAAATTTTACAAGGCTAATAGCGATAATTTACCCATCGCACCCTGTAGATTTTTATATATACACTCACCACCGGCCATAATTACTAAGCCATCCCAGTTTTTTAAAAGAAATTATATATTTCATACTATTTTTAATATTTATTACCAAGTGGATAATTCTAAATCAAAATAGAATGGTTCTTTTGTTGTTATAACTTTGCAAAACTTTACAAGGCAAATAGCGACAATTTACCCATCGCACTATATATATATATATATATATATATATAAATAAATAAAAAGCAAAAAAAAAAAAGCAAACGAAAACAAATAAAAAATTTCTATAAAAGAAACATGTTCGGTAATTTCTTTATAATTATTCATGGGACGATAATATGATAACCAAGAACCACTCTCCAGTGTATAATACGAGAGTAAGTGAAATAAGTAATGCAATTTGTTTTTTTATATAAAAAATAAGAAACACAATCAAACGTATCATACATCTATATATATATATATATATATATATATATTTTCTCTTTTTTCACAGGTGATGACAAATGTCTCTTCCAATGTGAAAATTGTTATTCTCCACAATATTTTTATAATTTGTTTCTTTTCTATTTTTATTTTTCACATTGGAAGAGACATTTGTCATCACCTGTGAAAAAAGAGAAAATATATATATATATATATATATATATAAATATAAATAAAAAGCAAAAAAAAAAAAAAAAGCAAACGAAAACAAATAAAAAATTTCTATAAAAGAAACATGTTCGGTAATTTCTTTATAATTATTCATGGGACGATAATATGATAACCAAGAACCACTCTCCAGTGTATAATACGAGAGTAAGTAAAATAAGTAATGCAATTTGTTTTTTTATATAAAAAATAAGAAACACAAACGTATCATACATCTATATATATATATATATATATATATATATATATAATTTCTCTTTTTTCACAGGTGATGACAAATGTCTCTTCCAATGTGAAAATTGTTATTCTCCACAATATTTTTATAATTTGTTTCTTTTCTATTTTTATTTTTCACATTGGAAGAGACATTTGTCATCACCTGTGAAAAAAGAGAAAACATTGTTTGGAAATGTGCAGATGTGCATTTTAATAGCATATATATATATATATGTGTGTTCAATTGTGATAGTATTTAGTGCAAAGGTTGTTATTTTTCAGATAGAGCATTGATAGTTACAAAGAGTTTATCTTTTTAATAGAGCAGATTGATGCCGACTTTGAAGTTTGGTGAGGACATAATTCTAAGAAACTGTAACGGTAAAACTACGTAAAATATAAAATAACAAATTATAAAAATCTTCGACACTCTAGGATTTGCAATAGACATAAAAACTAATCTAAAAATAGTAAATTTCCCAGGTATAATTCTCAACCTAAGCAACAGTACATACAAATCATATAGAAAAGAAAACAACCTCCACCCCATATATATATATATCTATCAAAAAAATTCCAATCACCTCCCAAACATATTCAGACACATACACTAATACATAATTATTAGGCCATGACAGTTTTTTTTTGTTTAAATTATGTATTTCATACTATTTTTAGCATTTATTACCAAGTGGATAATTCTAAATGAAAATAGAATGGTTCTTTTGTTATTACTTTGCAAAACTTTACAAGGCAAATAGCGACAATTTACCCATCGCACCTTGTAAGTGTGATTATATATGCGCACACACACACACACACACATCATTGGCCATAATTATTAGGCCACTCCAGTTTTTTTAAAAGTAATTATATATTTCATACTATTTTTAGTATTTATTGCCAAGTCAGTCAGTTAAGTGCCATATGTGATACACACTTGGGCGATCATGTCTCGAAAGAGACATGACTGACTGGGCAGAAGATTATCCCACAGTAGTTTGCCATTGCTTTCTGAGGTAGACTGGTTGCCGACCAAGGCTATAGAACCCAATCTGTCCTGCTATTTAACCCATAACTGGAAGGAAGAGACGGATTAATACCTTTCCCAAGGGTATTTGCGCGTAAGTGAATACAATGGATTCAACTGGAATTCGAACTCGGCTCGCTGGTTTCTCATTCCGAGCCGATATCCACTGTACCACAATGCACATCCTATTGCCAAGTACATAATTCTAAATGAAAATAGAATGGTTCTTTTGTCATTATTACTTTGCAAAATTTTACAAGGCAAATTGCGACAATTTACACATCGCACCTTGTAGATTTGAGATTATATATATATATATACACACACACACACACACACACACACACACACCCCACTGGCCATAATTATTAGGCCACTCCAGTGTTTTTAAAGAAACTGATGTATTTCATACTGATTTTAGTATTTATTTATTACCAAGTGGATAATTCTAAATGAAAATAAAATGGCTTTTTTGTTATTACTTTGCAAAATTTTACAAGGCAAGGAAACAAAGATGAACTCATCCGAATCACCCTAAATTTTCTTCATTCTTTCATTAATGAAACTGCAATATAGGTAATTCTTAAATATTTATAAATTCATTTGATACACATGTTATTTTGCAGTATTAACAAAATAACCATTCTATTTTCATTTACAATTAGTCACTTGGCAATAAATACTAAAAAATAGTATGAAATACATTTTTTAAAACACTGGGGTGGCCTAATAATTATGGCCGGTAGTGTACCTATATGTATAAACAAAAGACTATCTACGAACCCAAATAACATAAAAAATATTCAAGGAAAACAAAAAAAAAATCATGTGAGTCAGCACTAACATATGGTGGATACTCAAACAAACTTGAATGCACAAATAAAACAAACTAAATAAAAAGAATGGAAAAAAGAAACAAAATCTGATTTAATCCACCCTACAACAATATAAAAAGGAAAAATATTTTTCAACATAACAGAAAAACAATTTCCTAAACATAAGATATCAAAAATTAACAAAAATACAATCAAAATCAGCTACAGCTGCATGTAAAATATGAAAAAGATAACCAAACCTAACAAGAAAATGCTTAATAAAGCAAATAAGATGAACCAACAATACAAACAAATGTAGCTGCCGAGAAAATAAAACAAAAAAAAACTGTCCACTTAATAATAAATGTTTTACCAACAACATAATATACAAACAACTGTAACAAAATAACACCAATACAGTCAAGCTTTATATCGAAGCAACAGAAACATCATTTACAGAAAGACTTAATAATCACAAAAAATCATTCAATAAAAAAAGACAATGTTATCAAAATACATAGAGAACCAGAAAGAAAATACTAAAACCAAAATTAAATTGGAAATAGTAAAAAAAAGCACCACCAGTAATAGCAAAAGTTGTAAATTATGCCTAGAAGAAAAACTATCAATAATTAGTAAAAAAGTAAAATAAAAAAAAACAAAAAAACAAGATAATGGGAAAACGCAGACATGCAAATAAATACCTACTTTGCTACACAAACAACAGTAAATAATGACATATAAACAATATAAATAAAAGATTAAAAATTAAAAAAAAAAATTATAAACATACATGAGAAATAAAGTACAAACAAACACCCAGTCATGACAAAAATATAATACAACTACTAAATGAAAATAAAAATAAAATTTTAAACAAAAATAAAACAAGCACACAAAGCTTACAAACACAAATGCAATAAACCTAACCATGAAAAAAAAAAATGAATAAATAAACATTCATCCAGCAAAACATACTCACACACCAAGAAAAAGATCAAATCAAGGTCAACAAAACAAAAGGGCTCATTTCAACTAAACAAACACCCATTCAGGTATACGCTAAATAATAAAAAATTAAACAACTGCATAGTAAATAAAGCAAAAGAAAATCAACCAATCAGAAACAAGAA
Source organism: Ascarosepion bandense (assembly GCA_037127315.1). Classification (NCBI taxonomy): domain Eukaryota; kingdom Metazoa; phylum Mollusca; class Cephalopoda; order Sepiida; family Sepiidae; genus Ascarosepion; species Ascarosepion bandense. The sequence continues at coordinate 7,851,444 of JBBBDQ010001417.1, forward strand.
GAAAAAGAATAACTAACTAACTAACCAACCATAAGACTACTCCCACAATATCACACCATACTCTATATAAACGAGAAAAAACCATAACTTAATGACAAAAAGCCCTGATGAGTGAGATCATCATAATAGTATCCTCCCAAAACTTTGAAGCCAGCTGCAATCTGCTCTATTAAAGAGAAACTCTTTGTAACTATATATATCTGCAGATATTAAATACTGGAGATAACTTTTGTATTTTTTGAAAGCATTATTCTCCATGTAAAAGTTACTGTGTTGAACTTATCTTTAACAAAAAATACTTGAAAATAAGAAATTAAAATAGAGATTAAACTGAAGAGCCACACAATTTTTTTCCTTTGCTGTGTAGAATAATAAATTTGCAAGAGGTGTGTAAGTTTTCAAACAAATCAGATGAAAAATGTGGAAGTGTATGTTAATAGAAATCAATGATGATACACACACCTTCAGTTTATTTATATAGATATATATTAGAAAATATCCATATTGTCCTACGTCAATGACAACTCAGAGTTTCATGCATTATATATTTATTACCTGAATAATAATATTATACATGTGTGTTAGCTCATATGCATAGTATAAAAACAAAAAAGATGAATGATGATGGTGCGGGGGGGGGGGGGACAAGAGGTGCAGTGTGAGCTTGCTGGCAGGCCAGTTGTTTATCTTTCTTTTGCAGCTTCAAGGAAATGGATTTCAGGTTTCCTTTTCTAGTTACACAGGGCAGTTGTGAAACAGACACCAACTAAGCGGCTTCTCCTTCCTCTTTGTCAGTCTGACTGTCAATCTGCCACACACACACACACAATCCACTGAGAAAATCCCGTTCTGACAGCAGTGCTAGCACCTGCTTTTTATGCCATTCCAAGATGGCCAAAATTTGCATGTGTGCAAATATCGTCTCATTCTCAATGAGATAGGCACGCATAAATTGTGTCTTCAATAGCAGCCATCTTTCTTTTTTGTTATTATCTTACAGGCAAGACACATTCGTGCTCGTTTTGAATTACAAAGTCAGTCATGTATTTTGTTACAA